>VDFB02145658.1:0-212381 GCA_007258455.2 Sequoia sempervirens | reverse complement strand
GCTTCTTCTTCATTCTGATTTCCTTGTTCATCAAACTTTTCTTCCTCAATTTCTCTACAATTAGATTCATCTGACACATATCCATCTATTGCAATTGAATTCTGCAAGTTTTCATCAACTTTAACATTTGCACTCTGGAGCTTCTTCATTCTGATTTCCTTGTTCATCAACCTTTTCTTCCTCAATTTCTCTACAATCAAATTCATCTGACACATATCCATCTATTGCAATTGAATTCTGCAAGTTTTTATCAACTTTAACATTTGCACTTTCAACTATCTTTCTTAGCCTTTTGTTGTAACATCTATAAGTTTTACTTCTAATAGAGTATCCAAGGAAGATACCTTCGTCAGACCTTGTATCAAACTTTCCTAAGTTTTATTCATCACTTTTGATATAACATTTGCTTCCAAATACTCTAAAGTACTTCACAATAGGAATCCTTCCATACCATAGTTCATAGGGAGTCTTTGTGTTGTTAGCTTTAGCTTGAACTCTGTTAAGTATGTAGACAACAATATGAATAACTTCTCTCAAGTAGATTTTCGATAGATTTGCCTCTTTCATCATAGTTCTTGCAGTTTCTTGAATAGTTCTATTTTTCCTTTCAACAACTCCATTTTGCTGAGGAGTTCTAGGGGCATACAAATGCCTCTTTATTCCATGAACTTCACAAAACATGTTAAACTCATTTGAGGTGAATTCACCACCTTTGTTAGACCTCAAACATTTTATTTTCAAATCCATTTCATTCTCAAACATAGCTTTAAATGCCTTGAATTTATCTAATGCATCATTTTTTTCTCTAAGAAAAGTAACCCATGTCATTCTAGAATAATCATCAATCAAAAGCATAAAGCACCTGCCACCTTGTAGACTTCTCACCCTTGTAGGACCACAAAGATTTGTGTGTACTAATTACAACATTTTGGTAGCAGATTGTTCCTTTCCCTTGAAACTACTCCTTGTTTGTTTTCCAAATTAACAACTTTCATAAACAACATTGATAGGCTTTGTGATTCTAGGTAAATCTCTTACTGCATGAACTGAACTAATTTTTTCCAAATTATTAAAATTCATGTGACACACCCTATGGTGCCATAACCGACTATCATTAATCTGAGACATAAAGCAATGACCATCACCACCCTTAAGCTGGTTGATGTTTCAATCAGTTCTCTTACCAACATCAATCATAGTTCCAAATCCTTTTCTAATCTCACATGTTTCATTGTTAAACACAAGATTGTAACCTTTGCTACACATTTGTCCAACACTCAAAAATTTATGCCTTAAACCCTTAACATAATAAACATTGCTAGTGTTATGCTTGCCATCAAAACTGATTGAACCTATTCCACAAATCTTAGCTCTTGAGTCATCTCAAAATTTAACTAATCCTCCATCATACTTTTGAAGTTTAACAAACTTACTTTTGTCTCCGGTCATATGGTTAGAACATCCACTATTAACAACCCAGTAATTCTTATCCTCTGACATGAAAAGTAAATACCAAAGTACCTTCAACTTTGAAATATGTTCCTTCACACAACTTTGAGGGTTAGCAAAACACAATTCTTATTTTATAGCCAAGAACAAACATTCATCATCATCAAAATATCCATAATCAGATTCATCATCAGAAATACTAACATCTTCTCTCACATAGTAAGCTTTCTTAATCGCTTTTCCTTTGTTTTCCTTGTTTCTATTGTTTAGAGCTCTTTTTGGACATCTTGAAGCATAATGACCTATATCACCATAGCTAAAAATTTTGAAAGGTAATTTACCTTTGTACTTATCATTTCCCTTTTTCATCTTCCTCACAAAGTTAGCTTCCAAATCATCAAGATCTTCTTCACTTGAATCTTCAACCTTCTTTGGTGTACCAGCCTTGAAAGCAGTCTCAACTTTTGTACCTTTGTTCAATTTTCTCATTTCAAATGCGGTTAGAGTACCAATCAACTGATCTCTAGAATACTTGTCAAAATCAATGGTTTCCTCAATAGCAGATGCCTTTTCACTGTAGTAGTTTAGAAGTGATCTAATAACTATTTTCACTACTTTAGATTCTTTAATTATTGCACCAAGACCTCTCATAGTACTTACCAACTCATCAACTCTCTGTATGTAGCCTTTAATTGTTTCATCTTCAGACATATGCATCATTTCAAACAATGTCTTTAGGTTCTAGCTTATCCAAAACTTCTTTAGTAGACTTCAAACTCATAACTTTAACTAATTTAGTATTTGAAAGACTATTCACAATAATTAATCTTGCCTTAGCATTGATCTCATGTGCCTTGATTTCTGTATTTGTACTTGGACCATTCAGAGGTGGAGTGTATGCAGTCTGATAAGCCTTTTCAATCTTATATCCCTGAGTAGACAGATATCCTTCCATCTTTGTCTTCCAGAATGTGATGTCCCCTTATAAGTTCAACTTGATCCACTCTTTCAAGCTTATAAATTAAGGTAGACTAGAATCAATAAATCATTGATAAATCTTATTTTGATTTAAGAGTAACCTCTAATATTATACTTGACTTGATATTTGTCTTTATATGTTTATATAATATTGATGAATATGCTGATGGAAATAAGAAGTTATCAAATACAAAGTCTAATAGGAATATGTTGTATTTATATTAATATTAAACATATAACCTAGACACTGTAAATTGGATGCCTTATCTGAATTTCCTCACTGGTTACGTGCATGTATAGTTGGGCCAATAATTGTCTATTAGATTTGCTATTTCTATTATGACTTGTCTTTGAAAGCATGTGATTTGAATAGTAACTGTGTATTTGAATATTTCCTTATAACGTGCAGTCAGGAGGTGATCGCTTGCTCCCTAGGAGCAGTTTGATCCTCTTAAATAAAGTATTAATGTTTTAGTATTTGATCGATGCCTTCTTGCCTTTTAAAATTTGATCTTAAATACTACACTTTCCCAAGTGACACGTCCCTTGTCTCCTTTAGATGATCACTCCTTTATGAAAGGTCATGTCTTTAACAAATTTAAGTTGGCCTTCTTATTAATAAACAAAATCTACAAGTCGGCTTGCTTAGACATAATAAATAGGTTTGATTCCTTAAGATGAGTTGGCCAATTTTGTGAGGTATATTATTTAAGATTACCACCTTTGTGATTATTTTACACTTATATATTTATATTTATTGTTATTATGGAGTTTTCATACTTGATTGCTTGAGGGATTATTAGAATCTCCCCTCCTTGAAAATGCTTTCCCACAATAATTCAAAGATTAAGGTGTTGGAGGATTTGGTCATTCTTCCATTCTTCCATGTAGAATCTTCCCTAGGTAAACCTTTTCCATTGGATTAGGTACTCCTTTATAACCCTGTTCCTTAGTCTTCTTTCCCTGGTGTCTATTATCTTGTCAGGGGCCAATACCAATTTACCTTCTTCACTTAAGGGTGGAAGTTTAGTTGAGGGTATAATTTTTTGTCCCAAGGCCTTCTCAAGGCATGATACATGGGATACGTTATGTATTCTACTATTTTTTGAGAGTTCCAATTCAATAGTGTGTTCAAAACATCTATGAGGGGGTCTCCTTGGTGGAAAATCTCCAAAAATAAGACTATGCTTATCTAAGATGGGCTGTAAATCATCATGGCGATGCTTAAGTTTGGTTCTTGATGATTTGGGAAGAACAAGACATTGGGAAGCCCAAACCATATCTTGATGCCTAACTATACCTTCCATCTTCTTGGTAGAAACAACTTGGGGGACTCCAATGGATAGTCCCTTGAATACCACCTTCTTACTAGTCGCTTTGAATTTAAATTCCATGGTTTGAAAATTTTATGAATATTTCCCAATGGACATCATCCATTTAATTCCAAGTATTGCATTTGTCTCACCCAATTCTACAACATAAAATTCATCGATGACCATGTAGTCCCCAATTGTAAACTTCAACTTGGGTACCTTAGTTGAACACGATATTTGGTATCCATCCACTACCACTACTTTAAATCCTTCATGCTCAATTGTTGGAAGCCCTCTCTTAGCCACCAATGCTGAATCAATAAAGTTGTGGGTGGCTCCACTATCGATCAATACTATTATCTTTTTCCCTTGTGATACCCCATGAAATTTAAAGGAATTGAATCTTGGAGTTCTTGTCGTGGTGGGAATTATACCACTATTTTTCTCTTTAGGTGTAGTTTCTTATTTTGGTGGCCCTTCCTCCTCTTCCTTTTTCTCACTACTTATATCAGATTTATCTTCTTCCTCACTATCAGGTATGATTTCTATATAATGAACTTTCCCTTTCCCCATGCACCTATGTCCTAGGCCCCAAAATTCTTTGCACGTATAACAAAGTCCCTTTCTCTTTAACTCTTCTCTCATTGCTTCATCCATTTTTTGTCTTGGCCACTCCCTTGAGCTTGGTGGTTTTGGGTTTTCCATTTGGAATGAGGACCCCTTAGATGTAATCTTATTCTTTGTAGTGCTAGAGTCCATATCTCTAGCCTTTTTAATGGATTCTTGAAGTGTAGTAGGGTTGAGGGCCTTGAACCAACCCCTCAAAGGATCAAATAGGCCATACATGAATAGGAAAACCAATCTTCTTTTGGAGATGTCGGTGACCAACACTGAAAGCCTTTGGAAGTTTTCAATGTATTCATCAACGTTTCCATCTTGCTTCAATTGTGCCAAATCCTTGAAGTGGAGCTCGGGGTCTTTGTTGTCAAATCTTTCTATGATTTTTTCCATGAATTCCACATATGAGGTGATTTGATCATGGCCTAATGTAGCCATGCCATGGTACCGCAATTCATGTGCCACCCCATCTAGATGTAAGGCGACATACTTGATTGCTTCATCCTCTAGCATGGGATTGAGTTGGAAATATGTGTCCACCTTTTGGACCCATGATCTTGTAGTGATCCTTCCAAAACCATCAAAATATGGTAAGTTAAGTTTACCAATTTTCTTCCTTAGGTCATTATGATGACCTCTATTTCCTCTGTTTGGTAGATGTCTCATTCTTAGGTCCATATAGTCCTTGAAGGACATATCTGTTTGCAATCCTCCATCTATCCAATCTTGGCGGAATTGTTCTTGTAGTTCTACCAATGTTGGCTCATGGCTTGTTTGTAGATCGGTTCTAGGTTGAAAGTTAGGAATCATAGGCCTACTTGTTGTAGGGACATGACGACCCAAGGTTCTATTATTTCTTGAATTTTCTTCACTTCCCCTACTATTTCCATCTTGATTGTTCTTGTGGTTGGTCAACATGATTCGTGTTAATGTGTCAAGCATTTGTCCCATCTGTCTTTGTCTATCCATAAATTCATTCCACTATTCTTCGTTCATTATATTGCTTTTTGTTTTGCTAGAATCGAGACTATTGTGGATGCCTATGATGTCGGATGTTGTCCTTCACGAGCTTGGGATGGTTCCCCCAATTTCTTTACTTCCCGATTATAATATCTCTTTTCTCTTTCACTCATTCACAGGCTGGAAAGTTCGATAGCTCTAATACCACTTGTGATGTCCCCTTATAAGTTCAACTTGATCCACTCTTTCAAGCTTATAAATTAAGGTAGACTAGAAACAATGAATCATTGATAAATCTTATTCTCATTTAAGAGTAACCTTTAATATTATACTTGACTTGATATTTGTCTTTATATGTTTATATAATATTGATGAATATGCTAATGGAAATAAGAAGCTATCAAATATAAATTTTGATGGGAATATGTTGTATTTATATTGATATTAAATATATAATCTAGACATTGTAAACTGGATGCCTTGTCTGAATTTCCTCACTAGTTACATGCATGTACAGTTGGGCCAATAAGTGTATTAGATTCGCTATTTCTGTTATGACTTGTCTTTGAAAGCATGTGATTTGAATAGTGATTGTGTATCTGAATATAGCCTTATAACATGCAGTCAGGAGGTGATCGCTTGCTCCCTAGGAGTGGTCTGATCCTCTTAAATAAAGTATTAATGTTTCAGTCATCAATTGATGCCTTCTTGCCTTTTAAATTCTGATCTGAAATACCACACTTGCCCAAGTGACACATCCCTTGTCTCCTTTAAATGATCTCTCCTTTATGAAAGGTCGTGTCTTTAATAGATTTAAGTCAGCCTTCTTATTAATAAACATAATCTACAAGTTGGCTTTCTTAGACATAATAAACAGATTCAATTCCTTAAGATGAGTCGGCCAATTTTGTGAGGTATATTATTTATGATTACCACCTTCATGATTATTTTACACTTATATATTTATTTATTGTTATTATGGAGTTTTCATACTTGATCACTTGAGGGATTATTATACAGAATGCATAATCTGAGCCATCAAATCTAGATATTCCAAAGAAATCTTGTTTTCCATCCCAGATCTACCTTAAGCAGTTAAGCTCTTCTTCAAGAAAACTTGCTCTGATACCAATTATTGAAATGAACAAAACAACTAAGAGGGGGGTGAATCATTTGTAGCAAATTAAACCTTCAAAACCCTTCTACAATAATTAGATCCACATTTGAATTCATTAACCCTTATTTTGTTACTATGATTAAACATGGAATGCACATAACATAAACTGAAATCAAAACATCATACACAAGAGAACACCATATTTACGTGGAAAACCCAATGAGGGAAAAACTACGGTGAGAATTAGCTCACAATATAAGTAATTGTGAAACCGATACAAGGGCTCATTGCCAGAATAGGACGCACTGTTCAAAAGGACTCACAACCAAGGCTCACTACTGTAGAAAAAAATACAATAAGATAGAAGAAGAATGTTACACAAAGAATAATTCTCAATGCAACAAGGAGTCTACCACAATTTCTCACACTCTTTCGTAGTCTCACATGAAAGATTTCAAATGCCTTCAGCTCACTACCTTCTGTAACCCTAACATGAAGTTTGCACTGCTTTGCTCAAATTTGCATCACACACATCACTCACATCAATCTCACATCTATCTTGCTTCTTATTATTTCTCCATCATCTCACTTGCATAAACACTATACATATTTATATCAAACTCTACCTCAAAAACTTTCTCCAATGTCAGCCACTAGCCATTATACATACAAATTCAAAATAGGTCGACACCTAAACATTCTTGCAATGGATAGGAATAAAACGTGACCTATATAAATCTTTAATTAGGACCCAAATAGATCCCAACAAACCTCAACATGCTTCACAAGCCTCACACGTAGTGTTAAACACAAGGTTGGCCAACACCCATGCAAAACACTATAAATATTAAGTACATGCTTCCTCAAATCAATCCATAAGCTGAAAGTTTCAGACAACATAGTTTACTTGAACATGATTAATATTAACTCACAAACTACTTGAGATTCATCAAACACTTCATCCAAACTTGCATCATTCAAATACTTCAACTCAGAACAATTGGTAACCCTTATTTGCATACTGATAAATGAAACTCACTTTGTACTACACCAAATCAAGTAAAACCTTGAATACAAAAAGATACAAGCATTATAAGAAACTTCCCAAATCCACATAATTTGAAGCCAAACAATAGAGAAACGTGAAGCAAGTACATTTCTCCCAGGCCACAGAAATATCACTGAACAACTGGTTCACATACTGGTGAAAATATCTCGCATTGTACAACAATCTAGAAACCCAAATTCTAAATATAGCAACCTCTAACAACCTTGAATAGTCTATAAGATCCACACAAACATATCTTTAGCATAGAAAGAACACGGATCACAATACCGGGGCAATCATAGTTTACTTTATTTATCAATTTTCTCAATACCCTCAACATCGTTAGCCCATAGTTGACATCAATGACAACGTCAGTCAGTAGACTTCCTATTGACATCAATGACAACACCTTGATTCTTGCAAAAAAATCTCCTTGTTTTTCTCCACGACAGGGCTCATCTTGACTTCATAGAAACTTTCTTGATGATTTGGAGAAGCATGAAGATCCTCTCCCTAGAATATAGGTTCTTTCCTAATATAATGTTTAGGGTAATGGGTAACCTCATGCTTATCACTATTTTCATCTTTGAGAACAAGACCATCCTTATGTTCTTGCTAAGAAACTTGAACAATGACATTGCCAAGCTAGGTTGGAGCTTGAAAGTCTACTCCTTGCCCCTCCTCATTTTCATACCTATCTTTATGGATCAACAACTCATCATGGTCTTTAACATTTTCTTTTTGTTGAAGTATTTTATTGATGTATGGATATGCTTTATTCATTATCACCAACAAAACAAGGGATTTCATAAAAAAAAGCACCAACTCCTCTGCATTATCACCCATTAGCTTAATGTCCTGTTGTTGTAGTTGATTATACTTATCCCCTTCTTTCAATAGGTCTAAGCTTCTGGTCTTCAAAACACATGGGGGCTCACACAAAACAAGAAACATCTCTTTTGGCTTAAATATTTCCCTCCTTTGCTCATCAGACAAGCTAGCTCGCCAAATAATAGGTCCACCTTTGAAGGGTTAGATGGTGTCAAGATAAGAAAATCAACTTGGTATAGGCTCTTATAAGGGAAATTGAAGGGTTTGTTGAGTCTCTTGAGGAAGAAAAGGCCTTTGAGAGGGTTGACAACCTCAAATGAAATGAGGCTTGGGGGAGATTGATCTAGTTTCTTGCTTTAATTGTGCCTCTGTAGCAGTAGTCTACCTAGCAAGACCCTCCTCAAGTTGTTTTAACCGTGTTTCCATTTCTTGCTCATACATCTTGTTTACTTCCATTTATTGTTGGTGAAGATAAAATTGATAAGCAATCTTCTTCTGCTACAAGTTATACTCTTGCTCTCTGTCAATAGCCTTAAAACTATTCTTGGAAATTTAATATCATATCTTTGATTCTAATGTTTTCCAAGTTCACATTTTGGGGCGAACTAGGAATATAAGCATGTCGATTAGGGACAAAATAGGACTCCTAGGATTGGTGATAAGCATAATTAGGTTTCCAAGAAGGTTGAGCATGGGTGAGTGGGAGGGAAGGACTATGAAAGTGTTGATAACTTGTTGTAGCAAGATTTTTTGGGATAAAACTAGGAGGGCCCTAGTTTAGGATTATTGAAAGGGAGGCATATAATTTTCATTTTCACATAATGGAGGGGAAAAGACATGGTGTCCATAATATGTTAACATATTGAAGCATAAGGGAAACTAGAAAATCACATAGAAAATGTTCAAAATAGAGCATTCTTGTTTGTTCTTTAAGAGATGAGTACATACTAGTTGAGTCACAATTCTAAAGCCTTAAGCACCTAGCCTTCTTGAACCAGTAGATTTGACCAACAAAGTCAACATGGTGTTAAAGAAATTTCCTTAAAAGGAAAGATGCATTGAAGAACACACCAAAATCCTTTAGTGGATGATGTGAAGCTCATGAACCTTGGTCCCACAAGACATGCCAAAAACTATTGTCACATGAAATTGCACCCTTGCTAAAGTTAGGTCAACATTTTAGTGAAACATTGGAATTATCTCAAAGGGTGGGACCTTGTAGTTGAGATCAAACCTTTGGAGAAGTCTAACTTCCTTTCTAACCTAGATGTTAGAGTGTTGATCCAATCTAACACAAATTAAACCTTTGGTGCACCTTTAGATTAAAATGAATTTCTTCCTATCCACCACATCACAAAAAACTAATTTAACTGCCAAGATAGCTCACACAATTCTCTGTTATACCAACTCCTAAAGGTATGTATGGAGGTTAGGGTTTGAAAAACACTAAGAGGGAAGGAGAAGATCCATAGTTAACTCCTGCAAACAAGTTTAACTTTATATACAAACATAGATGAAACATATAGCTCATTCTAACATAGAGGTAAACAAATTTACATAGAATGCAAGAAGTGAGAAGAGGTGAAAATGACACTTTTTAGTAATCCAAAGGAATGAAGCCTATTTACAATGGCGGTTGTAGAGCATGTAATTATCTAAAAGAAAATAAAAATAACCTTTATAAAATGAACACAAGGTGATTTTTATCCTTCAAAAGAGGTGTAGGGGAAATAGAACATGTGGCAATCCATGAAACCCTGGCTACAACCTTGCCAACACTGGTACATTTTGAACCCATTTTTTGACGATCATTTTGACCCATTTTTTGACGAACGATCATCGAAAAATGGGTCAAAATGTACTAGTGCAATGATATGTAAACATGTGTCCATTGAAAACCCGAGTTGGAAGCATAATAAACCATTATTGACACTAAAACCATGCTTCAACATTCAAGATCCATGGATTGGCGTGCACAAATTCCCACAAAATTTGTTAAAATTTATGACTAGGGAATAACCCTCTAACAAAACAAGTCCGCAATCCATAAATGAGGTATAGGCATCATTTTTGTCTTTTGAAATATGTACAAAAATGTGATTAAAACCTTACAAGGCCACCATAGATCAAGATTTGGTAGTTACAAAAGTCACTAAGCATTAATGGAATTTTTTGGTTGAAGAAAAAGACCTTGATGGGTGGCAGGAGTTGGGTGTAACTAGGAACTTGGAACTAATGTTCTAGGTTCTCATTGGGTCTCAGGTTCTAGGTGGAACCTGGAACTTGCACTTGGAAGAAATTGTGATGGCAGGCATCAAGCTCGAGAGAGAAATTGGAACTGGAATGAGGAAGGAACCAATAGGCGACAAGAGATGAATAAGTCCAAGAACTTGGAATCAAGAGCAAGAGGAAACAAAGACCTAGAACCAAGGTTCTAGATTCATGTCAAGTTGTGGGTTTTGGTTGGAACCTTAAGAAGGTGGTATTTAGGGGTTGGAAGGAAATGAGGACTTGGAACTAAGGTTCTAGGTTCTTGTTGGGTCCTAGGTTTTGAATGGAACCTTAAGAAGAAGGTAGGATTGAAGGGGTGGAAGGAAATGAGGACTTGGAATGAAGGTTCCAAGCTACTGTTGAGTCTCATGTTTTAGTGGAAACCTTAAGAAGAAGGTGGACTTTAAGGGTGAAAGGAAATGAGGACTTGGAACCAAGATCCAGGTTCTTGTTAGGTCTTGAGGATTGATAGAGACCTAAAGAAAAAGTAGCAAGGTGAGTAAGGAGAGCCCAAAACTTAGGATCCAACTTCTTATCAGGGCTTGCGACTCAACAGACACTTGAAGAAGAAAACATCCATGTACTTGGAAGGAGAAACCACAACCACTAGTGGCACATTTTAGCATGATAAACCCATTTAGATATCTTGGATCGGCTATAATTAGTGGGAAATGTAAGGGGGTCATAAAGTGGCAATAGGTCCTACATAGGATTTTCCTTGATGCCATGCAAAACCTTGCCAAGGATTTCTTTTTCTTTTTTCATTTTGTCGAAGTCAACCATATTAAGGCTATAATCAAGCATGGTTCTTGGTATGTTTGTTAGAATTCACAACTTGGACTAAAGACCATCAATTCCAACAAGAAATCTCACTTTGTTTCTATTAGGGTGGAGTTTGCTAGGTTTCCTTTGCCATGTTAGAATTTCCTAACGAAGGTAGTCTCTTCCCTAGGCATGTCACTTGTGTCAAACTTGAAAAGTTCTTGACTTGAACCTCAAAAAGGGTTTATGTTAAAGTTGAATTCTTCAAGGATCTAAAGGAGATGGTTGATATACATGTTGGTCAAATGAGACACTTTCAATGTGTCCTCTATTTGAACTTTTGTAATACATGTTATCATTGTCAATAGTTTGAGCACAAGATTCAAGAGTGACCTCTTCTCATAACAAGCATGATTCTTGACCAATTGTTGATTATCCACTTGTAAAAAACATGAGATGGTCAAATATGGTTAGTCACAAAGTCATCACTAATAGCAACAATGGGGCTCAACCTAAGTCCTATGATGGAAATGGTGGCCAATTGTTGAAAATTCAAGGAGGTATAATTTCATAACCTTAGTACCTAGGAAAATTTATTGTTCATTCTCGTGGAGAGACATTTAAGGAGACAAATAAGTTAAAATTCACTAGAGCATTGTGAATGGAATCAATTTTTATCTTCCCAAATGGATGGCATTGTTTACTTTCCTTCACCACTACTAGTTTTCCATCAAATTTTATATAGCTCACCTAGAAATTTGGAAGAAGGTTAATATGTGCTATAGAAATGAAGATTTAATTGACCATTCATTTGGATAGGAAATTTTAAGCCGAAGGAGGATGTTCTGCAAAATAGCTATTCAACTCTTTACGCACTGGATAGTGAAAATATGAACCTTGAAACTTGCTCATTAATTTTATTAACTACAATGTTTGAGTTTTGACAACCTCCTAAGGAATTTTTTCAGGCATGACATTATATAAAGATTTCCAAGTCTAGACATTCTTTGTTTGCAAGAAGTTATTTTTTTTGTATTTTTGCTTTCTACTACACTACATGTTATTTAGCTTGTCGGTCAATTTTTGTGTAGCAATCATTAAATAGGTTTTTGTGGAGTTATCACCTTTCTCTCTCCTAAGTGGCATCAATATTTAGTCTTCCAAGGATGTGACCCCACCAACAAAGCGCTGTGGGCTCTTTCAACATTAATAATCATTCATTTGGAGTTATTAATGATTGTGCCTCAACTGATGCTTTTGAATTCTCTATCCTTTGGAGATGGATTGCATATTCAATGCCTACCACCACTTGGGTTTTGTGTGGAGATTTCAATATCATTGATATGACTTATAATAAATGTGGTGTTTTACGTATGAGGTGGAAAACTTGGAAAAAGAGAGGCTTGAGACTACATGCACAATAAATTGGGACTTTTTATCCCAATCTTGGTTGTTTCCATGATCATATGATGTGGTAAAGATGGAGTAACCTTAGAGGGTTTCCTAACAAAGTCTACAAGTGGCTTGATACATCCATGTTATTAGCACAATCTTTCTTTTCCTTTGCCTAATATTTGTCCTTGCTAGTTTAGCCTTTGTTGCATGTTGTCTTTTCATACCACTATTTAGTATGTTTTTTCTTTGAATGACTACTTGTTAAACCCAAGGCCACGAGGACTCATTTTTTCTATACACATAATTGTTATCTCACAAGGCCACATTGGCATAGATTCAACATGTTTCAAATCTAGATCCATGCCCCATGTATACAACATGTTGGATTGCTTGTTGGAATGTTACTATCAAATATACATCTTGTTTCCTCTACATGTATGGATTGTTGGACTCAAGGAGCATTGAGAGGGGGGGGGGTGAATCAATGTTCAGCAAATTAGACTTTCAATTCAGATCTTAAACCATTTTCAACACATAAGCAGAAATAAAGATGCAAGCACATGAACAAGATGATCAAAACACCATAACACCAATATTTTTATGTGGAAACCCTATTAGGGGAAAAACCATAGTGGAGATTAATCCACAATTTATACTTTGTTAAAAGTATGAATAAAAGGGAATGCACTTGCATTCATGCACACTGCCTAGAGCTCACTGCTCGAAATAAGGAAGGCTCACTGCCTTACAAAATGTTTGATCTTGCAACTCGCTCTGCTATGCTCTGCCTTAATTCACAATAATCTTCTTTTGCTCAAGAAAAATTTACTCAACTAATCTCCTGATGTTCACTCATACATCTTCTTTGCTATTTTCGCATATTCACACCTTCTCACCACTTCATCCTCTCTCCAAAAATGAATTACTGATCTCATATATATATCCGCTAGCAAATATTTCAATCACTTAAGTTGGCTTCAACAAAACATGAAATATTCTCCAATAGTTAGCTCAAATCTCAAGTGATATTTAATGTGCACCCACAAAGGTCGGCTAAGACATAGTTGGGACCCAAAACAATATTCTCAAACTTAGAAACAATTAAACAACTACTCGTTATAAATCCATGACACGCTACATTCATTGAGTCGGCCACAATGAGCAAATAAACAGAGAATCATTCTACCGAATCTCCTAACTCGTACACCAATTGTTGCAACACCACAAAAATTACCAATAAGGTAACATACATGCTTAACAAACTTTCCTAGGGATCCAAAACACAAAATGATGATCCAATGAAGCATATAGATCGACTAACTAATCAGATACCTTGTTCTTCATGCTTTCTGCCAATAACACACTGTCTTCTACATTTCCTGCCGGTATAAGTAGATCTTGTTCTGCGGACCGAGATAATGACTTCATTTTCCATCAATGACAACACTAGAAGCCATAAACAATCTCCCCAAGCCATATGCCAACAATCTCCCCATTTGGTATTGATGGCAACACTTAGTAAAAAATGACTAAGTGTCGGAACCAAAACTCAAAATTTCAAAACACAACAAAACACTGCTCCCCCTTAGAATGTCAAGAAATTTTTCACTGCTCTCCTCGCCCTTTGACATCAATGAAAAAAATTTACTGCTTACTCTGCTTTTTCTAAAATTTACACTGCACTCTCTCACCCTTTATTGATGCAAAAATTGATCAAAATTTGAGAAATTACAACTGCTGCACAAATCAAAAAATTATTTTATACTTATCCTTTATCTCCGGAAGAAATTTCTTCCAAGCATCTATTGCAATCCCAATAATTATTATCAAACTATTGTTTTCTGATGTCTGATTGATGATCTAAATGAGGGATTCTGGAATTGTAATCGCTTCTTCCAACTTCTCTCCTCTCTTCAGAATCTCATTTTTTTGCTCCATTCTGCATTCAGTTAGATCCTTCACTTTCTAGAAAGTGTCCATAAGAGTGTTTCTGGAAAAGTGAACCTTTGCATGCTCAGCCTACAACTCATGAATCTTTTTCTTGACTACTCCATCCTAGTCCTGAAACATATTGTAATCCTAACCAATTCTGATTAACTCACTCTTAATTTTCTCTAGCTTGTCCTTGTATTTACCAACCACATGAGGCCACCAAAGACAATAATTGTAAACCTTATTTGTTGATTCAATGCATTGCCTTAACACATTCATTTTCTTTTTTAGTTTGGCGAGAGACAGCCTAAACTGCTCCTTCAGATGTAGAATTACTTCTTCCTCTTTCCTGTCCTGAGGCACAGAGGCCATAGCCTCCCTGATACATTCAATCAATTCTTCTAGAAGTGCATTTTGCAAACTTTCCAATTCAATTTTGTTGTGCAGAAAGTATCTGCCTAGAGTGTCCTCAATGAAGTCATGTTCATTGATGGTCCATTTAACCATATGTTAGCAATCTTTTGCATTCCACCTTCCTCTTGAACAATCGGTAGTAACTTTGTTTTGAATAAAGCACCTTTTTCATTGCTTTCTTTTGCTATCATCACATCCAGTTCAACTGATTTCGGTTCATCTCTTGGAGTGTAATCATCAGAATCTTCATTTGGTATATCCACAATTACTTTCTCTTTTCATTTTTCTTCAGTTCTTGGAGATTTGTGTGTTGGAGGAATGTCATCTGCAAAATCTAGAGCCCTTTTTTGCTTCTTCTCCACCTTACTCGAAGATGGCCCAAATTCAACTACTCTTACTGGAAGAGAGATGCCAACTATTCCAAACTTTCCCAACAACTCTCTAAAGAAATTTTCATGAATTTGCTCACAATTTTCCAGAGTATTGAAATGTTTAAAAATTTGCTTACAAACAGGTTCATTTTCCTTCCATACCACATTATCATTTTGAGGCAAGCAATTTAGAAAATACATCATAATGCATATAACTAGGGTACCAAACCTGAAGGGGTAATCTGCATCCTTTGTCAATTGCACATTTTCCATCAATTGATCCTTCATCAATCCACATAGATCAAAGTCTTCATCTTCCATTATCATTTTGTGTGAAATGTAAATTGCGCCTGTCGAGGTTGATCCTTCCCTGTTTCTGAAGAAATTTTTATATGAAATTCCATGTGCAATGTACCTCATTATTGGATCTTTGATTGTTGAAATTAACATAGCTCTTTGATCTCCTTTACTCAAGTTAGGGTTTTGACCACTTGACTTCTTTTTTGGAACATCTCCAATATTGCATAATCATGTTAGATTTCTTATCACCTCTTTTGAAATTTGATAGGGTTTATCCAGATTAAGGATATCATCATCAAATCTGTTCAAGATAAACCTGACCACTTCTGCGTTGACGAAATAAGGAAACTCATTCCAGATGTCTAAATTCTTATGTTTTTCACCTTCAAGCCCCTTCAATTCACCGACTGGCAATAAATTTCTTACATCCCTAATCTTCCTACTACTATATTCATCCAAAGCCACTGTTCCTTTGATTTGCTTCATTTTACTTTCCATACCGAACAAGGTTTTCTACCGAGCACAAAATTTCAAAATTCTACAAGCAACTGAAATACCTAAAGAATTCGCTGTCAAATTTGCTTTACTCCTTTGAGATTTGGCTGCAGAGGCTCTCCTTTTGTTCTCCTTCAATGCAAGGTGACAAATGAGGGTTCCAAATACCCTTTTATGACTTCGCACACCTAACCTTTTTAGCTGCATTAAATACTTTTCCCTAGGAGTTTCGGTAACTCTGTTATCTCAGACAACAAAAGAAAAATTTGTCTACAAACCTTCTACTTCTCAAGTTCTTGCATAAGTGATCACTGATACATTTTCAAACTTTTATCATAGCTACTATTTTTTTTTGCATTTCGGTGCCAGCTACTAACAGGGGGCCAAAGGGTTTTCCTTGAAAAACTCCCCCTAGGCCAATGGCCTGAGATCAATTTATGGAGGAATTATCAGAGGGATTACCGGAGGCAGCTTCCGGTACGGGCTTATCAGATTCACTCTTCTTTATCCATGTTTTCTTCATCTGATCTCTTATCTCTTCCACAGTCACTTTTCCTTTTCCTTTGTCATCTTTTTGTGAAATTCTTCCTCTGTATACCGGACCTCTTATGTCCATATTTTTGTTCCTACAGAATCTTGCAATGTGACCAAATCTGTTGCGACTATAACACACCAGATTTATTTTTCTGGACCACTCATTCCATTGATTTCCTCCTGATCTGCATTGTTTAGCAACATGCCCAAATCTTCCACAAGTATAGCATTTAACATTTCTTAAACTGACATACATACTTCTGCATTCAATAGACTTGTGACCAAATTTATTACAACTAAAACACTGACCAGGAAATGATGGACTGCTTGAATTTATTTTACTTCTACACTGAGAAGCCATACGACCAAATTTATTACAGGAAAATTAGTAACCATTAAAATTTTGAGCATTGGGTTGTCTTACGAGATGCTTTTTTCCTTTGTTCATCTGATTTCTTTATCTAGAATCCTTATGTTCAGATCCAGAGCTTTCTTCCTTCTCATATCCAAGACCTCGCTTATCATTTGCATCCTTCTATCCTTTAGTCAGCTCATCAAGGTTATCAGAACTGATCCTAAACTTCTCCTTGTACTCATTTGTAGTAGTGAGTTCATCTCTGAGAATAACTATCTGTCTTTCCAGTTCTTGTTCATTTTTTTTGGATTGTTGCAATTCAATCTCCAACTGAATAAATCCATTATTTACTCTGCTACATTCTTCAGATTTTTCTTGTAAGGATTGGGCCAGATTCTCCTCATTCTTCTTCCTTTCTTCAATTTAGTTAGCTTTATTGCCACATATTCCATCTCAAGCTTCAGAGTGGCATTATTTCTAGCAAGTTTTTCACATTCTTCAGTTATCTCTTTTAGGGTATGATTCAGGTGAACATTTCCTAGTTTTTATTTTATTTCTGCTTCAGCTGATCACAAATTCCCTTCCTCTTTTCTCTTGACTCATTGATTTTATCCTTCAATGATTGAATGAATTTCTCAGCATCCACAAGATTTGCTCTTAATTCCATGACTTCTGCTTTAGATTGATCAAGATCATCAAGTGCCACCATAAGTTGTTGTTGAAGACCACTAGAGTCCATTATATTCCAAGATCCACCTCAAGCTGTTAAACTTCTATAGAGGAACTGTGCTCTGATACCAATTGTTGGACTCAAGGAACACTGAGAGGGGGGGGTGAATCAGTGTTCAACAAATTAGACTTTCAATTCAGATCTTAAACCATTTTCAGCACATAAACAAAAATAAAGATGCAAGCACATGAACAAGATGATCAAAACACCATAACACCAATATTTTTACGTGGAAACCCTGTTAGGGGAAAAACCATGGTGGAGATTAATCCACAATTTATACTTTGTTAAAAGTATGAATAAAAGGGAATGCACTTGCATTCAGGCACACTACCTAGAGCTCACTGCTCGAAATAAAGAAGGATCACTACCTTACAAAATGTTTGTGATTACAAAAAAATTGAACTGAGAAGATAACATCTACAAATTCCTGGATTCAGTTTTGGTGAAGCACATAAAACAGATTTTGAACCTTCTGTCTGATCCTACAACTCGCTATGCTCTTCTCTACCTTAATTTACAATAATCTTCTGCTCAAGCAAAATTTACTCAACTGATCTTTTGATGTTCGCTCATACATCTGCTTTGCTCTTTTCGCACATTCATGCCTTCTCACCACTTCATCCTCTCTCCAAAAATGAATTACCAATCTCATATATATATCTGCTAGCAAAGATTTCAATCACTTAAGTCGGCTTCAACAAAACATGAAATATTCTCCAACAGTCAACTCAAATCACAAATTATATTTAATGCGCACCCACAAAGGTCAGCTAAGACATAGCTGGGACCGAAAAAAATATTCTCAAACTTAGAAACAATTAAACAACTACTCCTTATACATTTGCGACATGCTACATTTATTGAGTTGGCCACAATAAGCAAATAAACAGAGAATCATTCTACCGAATCTCCTAACTCGTACACTGATTTTTGCAATACCACAAAAATTACCAATAAGGTAACATACATGCTTAACAAAATTTCCTAGGGATCCACAACCCAAAATGATGATCTGATGAAGCATACAGATCGACTAACTGACCAAATACCTTGTTCTTCATGCTTCCTGTCAGTAACACACCGTCTTCTACATTTCCTATCGGTATAAGTAGATCATGATCTGCAGACTGAGATAATGACTTTAGTTGCCATCAATGACAACAGTAGAAGCCATAAACAATCTCCCCAAGCCATATGCCAACATGGATTCCAATAAGCTCATTTCTATTGCCACTTAACAAGGGAACCACCGAGGAGCTTGCTAGACCACATACTTTAGAGGCACAATTGCTTGATTTGATGGCATAGCTACATGTTTCCAATCTCCACCATCAAAAGCATGTTACAAATAATTGTTTGGATTAACGCGCACAAACCAAAGCTTCACTTGCACAATTTTTTGATCTGATGGCATAGCTACATGTTTCAAAACTCTACCATCAAAAGAATGTTACAAATAATCATTTAGATTGAGGTCCACAAACTAAAGCTTGAATTCAGTGGTTTAAATTGGAGACAATATCTCTAAACAATTCTTCTAGACCTTGCAAGATTGTCACACATCCCAATCCATTTAAAAAATCAAGGATGGTCAACATATTTTTACGTAGCTTCTTGACATCCTTTGAGCTTTTTTTCAATACTATGAGAAAAAAATTATTTCCCAAGAAGATAGTCCTAATCAAAATAATGCTCTATAAAAATCCTTGAATGTGGTGCCTTGTCAATTTTTTGACTCTCAATGCATTCTCTGTGATAAACTACTCACAAAGGAGGATCCACATGATGATTTTTTCACTATGTAAAATGACAAAGTTCTTAGCTTGGTCAGACTCCCTTGTGAGTTTGATAAATCTCTTTGGTATATTGCAAGTTAGGATTTTCATAAAGTATATTTGGAAGCATCACATTATAATTCCTTAGGGAGCTTAATTAGCAAGGGAAATATTAAGTTTGTATCCAAAGCTAGTGACTCGAAGGATATTTGCAACTAGTGCTCCACCACCATGTATGTCTCTTAAAAAATCATTTCCAAAGCTTACTCCCTCAACTTGCAACTTCTTTCTTAGCTAATATAGCTTGAGCAAACTGGTTTCATTAAGTCATGTACCTATATCCTCAACAAAATTATTGTTCTCCAAAGGGATGGAATAGGCTCAAAACTCCCAACAACCTGTAATGTTTCTCAAAATTGACTTTTCAAGGCTTATGACCATATTGAATGGCCTTTCATTCTTGCAATGTTTCAAGGATTAGGTTTTGGGCCTTGTCTTGTGCATTTAGTTAAGATGATTTTGGTAGATGCTTCTTCTTGCATCACCATCAATGGTCAACTATCCATTTTTTTGTGCTCTTCCAATCTATCCATTAGGGTTTCCCTTTAGCCCTTCCACTTTATGTGCTTACTGCTAAAGGCTTTGGGTATCTTTTGGTCCATGCAATTTCTCATAAGTTAGTCAAGGGCATTTCCTTGCCTAGCTTGTCAATTTTCACTTTGTAGATGATTATTTTCTTATTTTGATTGAATATGAGGATAATGCCACGTAGACTCTTTATTGCTTTGACATATTTAGCAAGGCTTCAAGTTTGAGTATTCAATGGCATAAGACTCAATGTTGTAGACAATATTTCCTTCCCATGCCTAGTTAGTTAAATTGATTTGATTGGAAATAGATTGATCATGGGGAGGTCTTCAGATTTCTTTCATGCCTTTTACCTTTTAGGCACCCTGCATTACCTTATACAAAGTTGTTATATCTAGAATTAAAAAATGGTTTATTGGATTACTAACTTTCTCTCTAGCTAGTAAATGTTTAGGTGTGTTCTAAATTTGTTGTTTTTACTCATGTTCATTATTCTTTTTGTTGGGTTCCTTCCAAGGATTCTTATTTGAAAATTCAAAATCTTCTTATGGATTTTAGTTGGGCCTCTTATGATAGTAATAAAGGCTTTCACCATGTGGCTTGGGAATATTGTTGTCTTTCCCATGATTTTGAGGGTTTAAGCTTACTCTCAATTCATCCTAAGGTCTTAGCATTTTGTGCTCAATGTATTATTAGGGCCTTGGAAGGCGATGACACTTGGAAAGTCCTTATTTGGCATTGTATTTTATTTGGAGTGTCATTTGGGAATCCAACTTGGAAACATCTTGTGCTTCATATTCTCCTTGCTATGAAGGAAACCATTCAAATACATGACACATTTGTTACCAAAAGCATTTGGAAGGCTTGGGAATCCATCAAGCCTTGGATTTTGTGGGATGACAATGATTCCAAATTGTTCTTTCTATTAATCAATAGTCTATCTAATGGCCATTGATTCTTTCTTGTAAATACTGACCTCTGGTTAAATCCCCTTGGGTTTGAGCTTTGAAGTTTTATAATAGAGGAGTCAAAATGTTAGATAATTTCAACAGTCATTAAGAATTTTATATCTTGACTTGAGGCCAAGTTAAAATTTTGATTATCCAATTAGGATCGTGAAACACCAAATAACAATTGATGTGATTCCTCCCCACATGGCTCCTAAAGTTGGGGTTAGAACTTTCAAGCCTTGGTGAAGGGATTGGAAATGGTATTTTGATACAATATTTTGTAATTACATACCCCACAAGGATCATCTATGGCCCACACCTCATCTTCATATGGTGGATTATTTAAACCTTTGTTGGCACCTCCAATCCACTTTGGGAATTTGAAATTGTAGATTCTAGATTGTAGGTTTTGCTATTCTTGAATCCAAGCTTACTCATTTTATTTAGTTTATCATTTATCAAAGCCTTTTGCTTGGATCCAAATTGTCTCATCTAGAAGTTATAAATTGTTGCTCATTTTTTGGACATCTTGAGACTCTCAAAGATCTTATCTGGTTTTTCACCAAAACCCAAGAAGCCTAGACTTGGATTCATGACTTTTCAAGCTGATTAGACCTGGCCTATTTTAATGGAATATGGTTTTATTGGGAAATTAGCCCTACCCTAGAGACTTGAAGGGGTGTCAATGACCCTACAATTAAGAAGACTCAATTTTCTAGGAAGGCTAATAGAAAATGGGGTTAAAAAATATAGGGTAGTGATATTATGTCAAGATAATCTACAAAAAGAGATTTTAGGAAGGGGAAGGGAAGGGCTCACTACACATAAAGATAGCCACACAAATTAAATGTAGGAGATGGGAAAAGATAATCACTACATGGGAAGGATAACCAAGGAAACTTAAGGGCTAAGAAACACATAAGAATGGGGGAATTACACGAGAAATGGGAAAGAAAGGTGATAAGGATGGGTTAAGCTTAAACAATATACTAACATGGGTAAAAACACGTAGGAATGGGAAACAATAAAATAAGCGCACAACAAATTAAGGGAAATATAAAAGATGTAATTTTAATTATTACAACAGTATGGATGGAGAAGTTATTAGATTAGAATGATCCCTAATTACTATTGTAATTAAAATTGAGTTGATAATTTTTTCTATTTTAGAATTGATTCATTTTTTTTAATATAACAACTAATTATTTAATAAGGAACTATGAACTTGTATTTTTATCACCCATTAATCTGCTAAGATATATTATAATCATACAATGTTAATATTTCACACTATTAGCCAATTTATATTATAATCATATGCTTCTTCCATTGAGAAGATACCCACATGGTTCAAATGTTAGTGTGAAAAAGGTAAATTACCTAACTAATTTCTTTTTACGTCCTATTCACACTAGCATACTTTATCTTACCTAGGTAATGTTCTTTTTTTGTCTCCTTTCATAGGATTAAGACACATGTCATGATCTATTTAATCCTAGGGTTTCATTCTTTTCTTTATAACAATGATTTATCATTGTATATTATATATTTATTCATTTTTGCATCTAATAAAATCTTAGGCTTCATAGAAAATTAATTGCTTATTTTTTTGTGAAATGGTGTTTTGATTGTAGGTGATCTTTGGGTAGTTGTGGGATTCAATCAACTCCAACATGGTATTAGGGATTCAAATCTATAATTCTCTTTATTTTTAGAGTTTTAACCAAGAGCTTTCAAATAGTGCATGCTAGTGCAAAATGGACTTGAGCCCCAAAACATCACTCTAGGGCAGATTTCAGATCCATGTGCCATTTGGACTTAATGAGGCTTTCATCCACCTATTTCATAGTTTTTTATCTTCTATGGAATCCAACATGGCCACCACACATTGAGAGGCAACAACTGAATTGACTTTGTACCTATTTTTATCTTTCATGAAAGCATTTCCTAACACCATCTTAATCACTTCCAAAATAACTGAGGAATTAGTCTTGAAGATTTTTTTCAACCTTACCTTTGAGATAGCCATATTGAAGGTAATCTGGGCTTCTTCATCAATAAGCACAATGTTGACTCCATGGTAAATACAACAATTACCTTTATCTTACTTTTCAAAGCACCTTCCATTCATATGCCATTGGCATGATGAATCATTATTGTGATTGAAATCCTTTTCTACCCATGATAGATATGCAACCAATATAGGGACCAAATCACATGCATGAAAAGTAATTATTCAAGATGCAGGGAGAGAAAATATTATCTAAACTTCCAAATCATTATGAAGCCATCATGAGCCAACACAACACACACAAGCCAAATTAATTTGGGGCCTTGTCAATTGCCAAGTTGGTCAGCATGTCAATGGCCTTGTTTTCCTCATAGTAGATACTTCTAACTTTGTATTCTTCGAAGAACTTCAACATTTCCAAGTAGCTCCTCAAAATGCTATTAATTTTTCAACTATTAAGTTTCTTTGTTTGAAGTGCATTTATTATTATGAGGGATTCCCCCTTGACAGTTATTTTCTTAATCACAAGTTTTAAACCTTTTTGAAGACCATAGAAAACATTTTGAATCTTTGCTTCATTATTAGTTCCAAAAAGAAGAGTGATACACACCTTGCCTATTTCGTCAACTTTATGATTTCTAGACATACATTCGGCCCCAAAACACCTAATATTTCCTTCGGAAGCCCCATCAAAGTTCATCTTTATCCATCCTTCTATTGAAGGAGTCCATACCACATTCAATCTTGTCGAGGAGCTAGGATTAACCTACAAACCCCATGAATTTTTTGTTCCTATCTTAATTGCTAAGTTGTCTTGATTTCTATGCCACTTTGATTTATGTACCACCTCGATTACCATGACAACTAAATATTTTACTATTTTTTAATATATAAGGAAAAATGGTTTTTAAATTTAGGCACTAGCCCCCAAGGGCTTAGCCTAGTCACATAGGTGACCAACACCCATATACCAGGTGCTAAGCCCCTAGTCATGTTGGTGAACAACACCCTACTGTTATCCACCATCCCCTAGAGTCTTAGCCTTTGGCTACATGGGTGAACAAGACCATCTGCAATTCCTCTAAGAAGCCCTAAAGGAGAAATTTGACATAAACATGCATGAATTGGGTGTATAGTGTTAGATTTTAAACAATGAACAAGTATTAAAAAGATAGTTTCAACAACTATCTAGTGGTGCTAGTATTTTTTCTAGATTTTTTTGTTGGTGAATGTTATTGCTAGTTGAAGTTCAATCATTCATTTTGGCTTTCAAGATCATATTTTTTTGCTAATTTATCCAATTTTCATGATTCTTCTAGCATTGGAAAAGTATTGAAAAGCTCTTCTCATTCATCCATGTAATTTTTATAAATTCAACCCTAAATATATTTTATTTTCTTTATCAATTTTACATATTTTGGTTGATAACTTGGACATATTGACACTTGGAGAAGTTCTTTTTCTGGGTGGGTTTAATTTTAGTTTATCTATTATGCTTTTTTTTGTTGGTTGTAATCATGTCTCCAAATCAATGAAAAAATAAATGTGATTATTGTGGTAAACAAATGCATGCAATAGATGAATGCATACTAAAGAAACTTAATAATTTGAAATTTCATGAACGTCATCAATTGTGATGACTTTGAATTGCAAATGGCATTAGTTTACTAGATTTTTCTAACCAAGTATCTACATATACATCTGATGTTCACACTCAAACATCTTGTGTGGACGAAACTTCATTAAGGGATTAGAAATATACTTGGATGACATGCATTGATATATCTACTTCATTATCACATGTTGGTACTTCAGAATCTAGGGTTGCTTCATAGAGGGCTTCCACCTCACTGAGGTTCCTATCTATTAGACATATCATATCATCCTTATTTTTGAAGTCTCATTTATAATTTGGAGGATATATTAGAGTATTTACATTAATTTATTATGGTTGTGATGTCATCACATTTTCTATGTTTTTAGATGAAATTTAGATTCATTCCTCTTGGTTCTACTTCTTCGACTAGGCATTTAATTCCTACTTTAAAGGAAAAGTATTTTTCTAGCACGAGGACACAATAGTTGTATTTAGAGATACATATTTGGATTTGGGTTCCTTATTCATCAAGATTATGTGAATGGCTTCTACATTCCCTAGTGGGTCTATTTCTTCCCAAGGCCCAGAGGAATGTTGTTTGCAAGTAGTGGATCATTTTTATCTTCAGATAGTCATTATTTTTATAGGAGCTACTTCTTGGAGGGGGTTCAAAATCTCTTTCATTTACTCTCTTATGGGAGTGACATTCATTAAATGTTTTGATGGACCCAGTTTTCTATGATCTATCACTTGTACATATGTGCATTTTTTCACTCTTTTTGAGAGGAGTTTTTTCCCATGAGTTTTTCTTCTTTTCTCTGTTTGTGAGAGAATTATTTATTATACATGGACACTTACCATGACCTTACAAAAATGACCCATTCATCATTTATAAATCCATGCATCTTTGCATTTTATCATACTTCCTAAGTTGCACTTAAGACTAGGTGTGGTGTGAAAAATGTATATTACTAACTAGCTATTTTTTATGTCCTCTTCACACTAACATACTTAAGCTTACTTATATCATGTGCATTTTTGCTTCATGTCATAGGATTAAGAAACATGTCATGATATAATTTAATCCCATGGTTTTACAAATGCCTTATAACAAGGATTTATTATTGTATATTGTATATTTGTTTATTTTTGCATCTAATGAAATCTCAAGCTTTATATCAAATCAATTGCTTTTGTTTTGATTGCAGATGATCTTTGGGTAGTTTTGTCACTTGGATTTGCACCCATTCCAAGTGCTTGACTCAGTAATCCAATGAAACATGGAAACACTCCAGGGCCTATGGGTTTCTCATAGCTTGGAGTGAATCTTAAGAGAGGGTCGGTTCCCTTGATACTCGCCTATTTTAACTTATACTTTTGTTGTGTGCTGAGAAAAAGGGGTGAAGGAAACATTAAATAAAACCTAGGACTAAAAAAGGTGATGCACCAAATGATTGTGACTTGTACCATTGTTTTGACACAGGAATTCCCAACTACTCAACTAATATTCACACAACTCAAATGTATTGCATGCTCATACATCAATACTTCATAAGAAAGTTAGAATGTTTACAACTTTAGAAGGAAAACCAGGTATACTTTCACAACTAAAGAGTGTTAGCATCAATAACATAACTCATGACTTGTATAAGACATACTTTCTACCTGAAGGTGCTAGAATGAGGACAACATACTTGAGGATTTACACATAAAACCACATAAATATACATCACATTCATATACACACACTGAAATAACTATTAAGAAGGAAAATTCATTGAATTTTATTGATAAAATGGTGTTTTAACAATTGCATACAAGTTTGAAAATGAGTTACAATATTGTCCCAGCTTGAGAGAACCTTCAAAAAGTTACAATAGCAGCTAAGGGTAACCAAAACTAACTAGAAATATTCCCTTAGGTCTCCTTTTAAGCTGCTCAATAGCTTGCTAGATATTAGGAACGTGTTTTAAGGAAAGTGTTCACATAAGTTTTGCTAGGTCAAACCTTCTTGGGAATTCAACTAAGTTGTCCCTATTTTTTAGCTTCTTAAAGTGCTCCACAATGGTGGTTAAATGAAGAAAACGTGTTGCTTTGACCTTATCTATTAGCCGACTCCTTGAAAATCTCCTAGATGCTCTCAATTGTCTTAAATTAGGTCAAGCTACCTCCTATATTCTCTCAATCTATTACACAACTCACCAAAATTCCCTCCTTTATCTCCTCAACTGTTGTCCACCTCATTAAACCATCACTATATCCTTGCAACTTTCCATAACTCCTTATTCCATACTCATAGGGCATGTGGAAAAAGATTGAAGAATATTAAATGCCATGGGAGGGCACAAGAAATCTTCTAGTATAAGTATTTGAAACGTGTGTAACTTCTTCAAGGCATCTTCAAATTCATATCAAACATAGACATTACAATTTGCAAATTATCTCTATCATACCCTTGCTCTATGTGCTTAGGTCTCTTGATTTAGTCTCTATGAAAAAATGTTTTATTTTTATCTCTTACTACACTTGTCATTCAAACTCCTGACAATACTATCCTTATCATATTTTTTATCTATATTTTGCTCATATGAGTGGACTTTACCTATATTTGGCAGTGCCTTTGTTAAAATAGGCCTAAGTTTGTCTTTAAATCTCTAGTTATTGTTATGCTTAACCCTAAGACATCTCTATCCTATAGCTTGTCACAAAAGCTATTAAAATTCCAAAGATGTGAAAAAGTCTTCTAACCTATTCAACACCTTGAGTTACATGTTTGTCCCCTAGCCATTGGACTATTTCTCATGTATTTTAGCATAGTATTCTTGTAACTTATTTCATGCTATTTTTTTTTCTTTTAATGGGTCTTGACAATATTTTACCATACAATGAATGCCTCATGGAGCTTACTATACTCTACACATGCTTCTTGCTTGGTCTTTGTTTCATATGAGATCTCACTATCACTTTGATAGTTGCTCACTCTATCATCAAATGCTCTCTAACATTATGTCATTCACCTTCATTAAAATAAATTATCTTCAACACCTTATATCTATCAAAAACTATCATAGGTCCTAAATCAACTCTATCTTTCCTTCCTTTATGAGACTATCATATTACATGGTTTTTGAGCCTTCAAACTCTCCTTTGTTAAGCGACTATCATGGTTTTGGACTACCCTATCTTGTAGTTTGATTGTACCCTGCTTTTCCTTTTCAAAATTTGTACTAGAATGACATAGCCCTATGTCTCATATTGACAATGCCTTTGATAAAGATACTCTGCTATCATGGTTGGCCCTTTCTTTATTTTGCATCTTCATGAACTTATTTCAAAACTAAAATTACTAATGTCATACTTATTATACTTGTCTATCATGTATTGGTTATAACTTTGATTTTTATCAAGAAAGACCACTGTCCTTTGTTTTTTAAAACTCTTTTAGCATTACCTTGAGACTGTGATACTTGTCATTTTCCATTCTTTTCTTTTCAGACTATGTATGGTTATAAAGTTATTATGCATGCCTTTTTGGTTGTCCTCATGGACATACCTTTATTCCTCATGACCTTCAACTATGTGAATCTTGAAAGAAAACAAATCCCTTAGGTCATGTTTGGCTGATATTCCTCATTCACTCTATCCTTTAGAGTTCCTTTTGACTCTCAATCCTTGAAATCTTAGCATAAGTGTCATCCCTGCCTTTTTGATCTATGTGCACTATCAAAAACTTTCAAAAAATTATCTTCTCTATATTTGTGACAATCCTATAGCTTTGTTTTCTTCACAATCCACCAATATTACTATGAACTTCCCTTACATGGATGGATTCTAGCTATCATCTTTTCCTTTGACAATCCAAAGAGAGTAAATGCAACAAAGGAAACAACTATTGACAAAAGTTTATGACAGTCTCATGAGCATTTGCATCTTGACTCTTTCATACAACAATGAACATAAGTTCCTTCATGTTTCAACAAATCCATAGGATGTATGCAAGACCTAATATTGGATAGTTGCAAATATTTTCATTATCTTCCAATATTGATAGCAACAAGGACTTTTAATAGGGTTTAGTGCAAGATTCAATGAGTATAGTTCATGGATTTTCCCATGATTTCTTAACAACTCTCTTTGACCCTATCATCTCTTGCATTCACCATTTTGTTGACAATGAGACACAAGAAAAAGATAGTATACATATCACTAGTTATAACAAATCCTTGATACCTCAAAATAGATAGGTCTTTTACATAACTCTTCTTGACCCTACTATGCTCTAGAGGACTGATTCAAAACTTTGAAAACCCTTGAAACCTGAAGCAACATTGGTTGATGTATAATGATCTTATATTTTTGCACAAACCAAGATGAAACCTTTGACCATTATAAAAAAATTTAACCACCTTCCATTGTGCAAATACATGGACTAGCACTATGATCTTCACAAACAACTATAGGGAAAGGTCATGCATGGTCTTTGTATTCTACATGATGAAGTATACCTGATTTCTTAAATATAATGCAAGGGTTTCAATAGAACAAAATAACAAACCTACCCATGATAAACTCCACATGCATGACTTTGCATGGTTGGAGAATGATGATCCCCTAGGACCATACAACCATTTCAAGCCTACTTTCACTCATTATGGATGCACTTCTACATCCATTTTTTATACAACAATGTCTTCATGACTCTATAGTTGAGAAGACAATGAAAATATAATTTTGTATGTGTAAAAATCCGAAAGTTGAGGGTGAAAGAGTATTGCATCTCCATTGTAGTCCACTGATATTGTACTTAAAAATAGCTCTAACTGCCATGAAAACTGACTAGATATTAAGCAACAAGTCTTAACATGACAAAACCCTAGGATTTAGTTGGCCCAATCCTATTAGGACTCAACTCTTTATCAAAGAGATTTCATCAAGGAAAGCTATGTGGTCTTGACAAGGTCAATGGACTAACAAACTAAGACTACACTCTTTTAAAACATCATGATCAATTTGTTAAAAGGCTATTTTAAATCAAATAAGTGAAAATAGCCTAATAGGTAGCTATGGGGGTCAATCAACAACTCCAACATTATACTCAACTCAAAACCATCTAAAGGTGTTTACCCCACCTCTCCTTAGCATAAACCTAATTGATCTCATCTCACATGATGGTGGCACCATTAAATCATGTAATCTTTTGGAATACAATGAACATGACCATGAATCAACCATCTTGATTCTTGACACAATTGATGAGGCAAAGGAAGGTTGATATTTGGTCTCAAATAGTTTCTATCAGTGCCTTCAAGCTTAGTATTGTAAATTCTTTATTTTCATTTGTAGTTGGATTTTACATTTAGTGGTAAGGTCATTTTATGTACTCAAGTTGATCAATATTTTGTAAACTGGCTCCTATTATATAAAATGGGTGATAGGTCTAGAAGCCATTGCTCCACTTCCTAGAATAGAGTCTCACCCACAAAGCCAAGGTTTTCATCAAGTGGGTGAAATTGGTTTATCAACAAAAGAATGGATGGTTTAAGGTCAACTCAACGAGAGTGGGTTTTCTCTCCTACACTTCGACCTTAATTTATACTTGGGAGGATGTTCCTAGGTTATACCTTAATAGGTATTTAAATCAAACAAAGTGGACAATGAAAAACAACCACAACCAAACCCAACAACAATCCTAACTCAAAATATTGTCACTAAGTCAAGATAAACTAGTTGTGTATAACCCCTTTATAGTTAATATGATTGTGCAAGCATAACCCACATAAAAAATGTCTAGAGAACGTTCAGCAACTTTCAATTCCCCTTCCATGATGACTTTTTAGTTGAAAGCAAACAATGTCTTTCTTTGACAAGTAAAAATTTCCTTGATAGTGATATAACCCACATAAAAAATGTCTAGTGAATGTTTAATGACTTTCAATTCCCCTTTCATGATGAATTTTTAGTTGAAAGAAAATGAGGTCTTTCTTTGAAAAGTAAGAAGTTCCTTGATAGTGATTTGAAAGTGCCCTCTCTTGAAAAAAATCATGTGCTAACCTTATTCTTTTTAGTGTTTTTTTTTTAATTAACTTTGATAAAAAAAAATATTTAATTTATGCCAATAGTGGCATGGTGCAATGGTTAAGTTGTTGTGTTGTTATTCTTGCCATCAAGATTCAAACCCCATTGGGGTGTAATTGTTGATAATTTATAGTGGGGATGAGGTCCCCCATTTGTGACCTCACTGGTTCATAGCTCTAGGTTAAAAGTGTTTTCCCCTCTTAATAAAAAAATATTTAATTTATTTGCATTTGATAATTTCTCGAAAGTAAATATTAAGGATTAAATTTAATAAGAATATATTTAATTTGTTTGTGTTTTCTAATTGCTCATATGCAACAAGGTATTAGTTCAAGAATTGTTCAAAAGGAAGATATCCTTGCGTTGACACCTTTTAAAGGATTGAAAATCCCAATCAAACTTGCAACTACCATAATTGAGAATGAGTGATATGCATCTATACATCCAATAACACCACTCTTTTGAGAATCAAACTTTTGCAAATTCTTGGAGAGGGCCCTAGTCAATAAGTGTCACATACCAACTAGTCCCTTCCATTACAATATGTTTAAACACTAATTTATTTGATTATGTGTTAGTAGTTTGGTTAAGCTATACATTTTACGAATTTAGTTTTTAAATTTGATTGTTGCATGTTATAAATATTTGCATTATCCATAATATTATTCAAATATTATATAATCTTACAATTAATATAGATATATATTTTAGAAATAAACTAGATTAAAAAATATAATATTTTTTGAATTGGTAAAAAGAAAGGGGACTGTATGTTGGGACTCAAAATTTTAATCATTTTTTGCTTCATCCCCTTTATTTCTATGTGCCAAGTAGTGGTATTTGACCTATTGTCGATAATCGATCTGAGATATCCAAATTGGGTTCCTTAGATGTCAATTGGCACCCAATAAATCCATGAGGGTCCAAGTCTAGCAAAAAGAGAAAAGTACATTGAAGAACATGGGCATTTCATTTAGGAGAAATTTTCCATCATAAAATTCTTTCTTATTCTATTTTTATTATTATTATATGGAAGATATATTATGATCAAGAAGAATAAGGATAAAATCCTAGTAATCACACATCAAACTTCTATGCAATACCAAATTCTTCAAATTTTGATCAATGCTTAGCCTTAAAGTGATGCCATTGAGGGGGGTGTGCATATCAATGATAAATCTTGGATGTAAGACATAACGAGCATAATATAAGACCTCTAGGTATCAATCTATAATTCCTTTGGGTTTATTGTAAAATTCTTCTCTTTGTAATTCTTTCACATAAAATCATTGTAATTAACTTAAGGGAGGTTGGTTTCAGGAGTCCTAGGATCTAATCATATTTGTATAAGACCTCAAATGCATCCTTTTAAAAACATAGGGATTATAATTAATGGCAAGATAACTCTTATGCAGTTTGAAATACATAATTTTTATTTTGGCATTTATTTGTCCCTATTTATCACTATCAAAGAAGACCTATGTTACTCTAGGGTATTTTATTTTTTCTTTTATATAAATTAACAAGTGATGCCCCTAACTAATTTCAATCTTCAAAGCAATTTGCTAATTCTCTTAGCAAGAAAAATGGAGTCATCGTCAGGTGGTGTTGCTTTTCTCTAGGTGGTGGTACGACTTTTTAAAATTCTTTGAAGGCAAGAATCTTTGTTTCTTAGGCTGGCATTAATGGCGAGGGTTCTGCTAATGTTAAGGATGTGTCGGAAGGTTGTCTGATGGATGGGACTACTTGTGGGTCCTCTCTGTTGGACATTACGAAGGTGCTACTAGTTTCTTCGAGTCTGGTCCCTGACAGTACTTCCCTTCATAAGGTGGGGATTCTTTATGTTGCTCCTGAGGCTCCTGTTTCTATGGATGTTGTGGATGGTTGAAGGTGCGATGATGTCTCTTTGGACGGGAAAATTTGGTCAAAAATTTTTGGTATGAAGCCTAAGGACAAGATTGCATCATTGAGAAGAGTCTTTAGTCAATGGACCTTTCACTGGTGGGTAAGTTTTTGGTATGAAGCCTAAGGACTTTTTTGCTAACCCCTTGGTTGGTGAGTATTCTATATTTGTTCTTGATTACATCATTGAGAAGAGTCTTTAGTTAATGGACCTTTCACTAGTGGGTAAGTTTTTGGGCCCTCGTTTGAATATCGATCTGGTCAACAACTTGTCTTTGAATCATTGGCATCTGAAAGGCCAGGTTGAGGTGGTTGCTCTTGCTAAAGGCTTCTTCTCTTTTTCTTTTACCTGTGAGGAATACCTTTTGAAGGTTCTTGTGGGGGGTTTGTGGTTGATAGGTAGAACTACTTTGGTCCTAAAGAAATGGGAAGTTGGTTTCAATTTGAGCTCTTGCTCTTTTGACTCGGCACCTATGTGGGTGTGTTTGCCTAGCCTTCCTCTAGAATTTTGGGATGAGCAATTCTTCAAGGGCATTGCTAGTACCTTTGGGAATCTATTATCTATTGATCATTTGACTACTTTGAGGAAACATCTAGTGTATGCCTAATTTTGCGTGATTATGGATGAATCCACTGATTTGTCATCTTCGTTTAAGATTAACTTGAAGCTGGGTGTTTGGGAGCTGGTTGTTGAGTTTGAATCAATTCCTTTTTCCTATTTTCACTATAAGAAGGTGGGTCATTGGGTGAATTTTTTTTTGTTGAAGCCTAAGAAGCTTCCTCAAAAGGTCTCTACTCCTCAGAAGGATCCCATTCCTTCTTCTAAGGTGTGGAGGGAAGTGGGAAGGTGTTTTGATCCCCCTATTGGTATCTCTAGTGTTTCAAGCGTTCAAATTAATGGAAGCTTTGGTAAGGTTGGTCTTGTTGCTAGCTCTGCTACTAAAGCGAGGGATGGTGAGATGGGTCTTGTTGATATCTTTATTGTTGATGTTGAAGATTTTGACTAGGTGAGTACCATTTCGTGCGAATTGTGGAAAAGATTATTGCTACTAAGGTTGTTATTGTTGCTCAATTCGGTGTTGTTGTAACGGATTTTGAGGCCTCAAAGGTGGCTTTGGTTGATTTTAATGTGGTTAGTCCTGGGAATGAAGTCTCAAGGGTTGATGGAGATGGGCTTGTGGTTGCTATGGAAGCAGGTTTGGTTGAGAAGATTCATGTTCTTGAGGAGAAGTTTCGTGTGCTTTATTTTGTTCCTAACTTGGAGGTTTCTCCTTTGAAGGAGGTAACTAACGTTGTCCTACCATTTGGGGGATTTACCTCTCCAGAGGAGGACTTGGGAGGTGTTCCAGGGGTGGTAGCTCCTGGGGAGTTGAAGGTGGTTGAAGAGGGTGCTATGAAAGCATCGGTCAAAGATAAGGTGCTCACCTCTTTTGTCAAGGATAGTAGTTCCTCGTGTTCTTTGGATGCAGATGTAGGGGATCTTCCTCCTTTTGCCTCCAAGCCTCAAAATAGGAAAAAACCTGTCTCCCCTTCTTTGGGTATGGCTACTAGAAATTGCATGAAATTGGATTGTGGTTTTGAGCCTAAAGGTAGGGGTAGACCTTCGTTACAACAACTTCGGGAGAAGGAAAGAAAACTTGATATTGTTGATGGTTCACAGACAACTCTTCTTGAGATGGGCCTGAAAGGATCCTCACATAATCTTCCATGAAGATCATCTCCTGGAATATTCAAGGATTGAATAATCCTCATAAACAGGATCTCCTTGCTAATTTAGTAAGAGATCATCGACCTGACATCATTCTGATTCAGGAGACTAAAATGGGGGTGGATAAAGTGGATAAAATAAAGAACATGTTGTTTAAGGATTGTGGTTATCAAGCTTTTGATTTTGATGGGGCTTCCAAAGGTGTGGCTAATTTTTGGAACCTGAAGGTGGTTACTGGGTTTGCTTTGTTTGGGGAAGAAAACCATGTGGCTACTTCCTTTTCAAGTTCTGGACATAATTTCTCATGGGTTATTTCTAATATTTATGCTTTGAATTCTAAATGTGCTAGAAAGCATTTTTGGGATGATTTGAATAGGTTTAAATGTTGATTTCCTTTCTGGAACTCATTAGTGATGGGGGACTTCGATACCCCGTTGAATGATGCTGATAAGTTTGGAGATTCTCAGATAGCGGAGGATAGTAGATTTGATCTTATGAATTTTATCAATGATAATTCCTTATTGGACTAATAGAAAATATGGGAAAGTCAGAGAAGTGACACAATAATATTGCCTTACTTATTTTCTGCCTACAAAACACTCGATAGGAAGATGTCTTCCACAAATTTCTCCAAACAGTTTTACCTGACTCTAGAATTAGAGAGTTGTTTAAACCAACTCATAACAAACACAATATACTGAGTACTAGAATTTCCAACATTCTCCCCCTTAGTGTGAACGCGCTAGAAAAACATTCACACACTCCTCTACAGTATGCTCACCCTTGTGGCATGTCCAATTGACTCGCGAACTTGATCCAAAGAAAGGCTCTCTCCTCCCATGGTTTTAAATAGGCTTACCACAAACCTTGATGTGAACAGGAACCTCCACCATCTATCCACCTCGTGTGGTTTTCTAGATCCTCCCACAAACCCTTTCAAGATCCATGAACTGCATTACACTAGTGCTTTTGTTTGCCACTATGCTTGTACATCAGTGAAGTTATATAGGAATCAACATACATATCACAAATATGAAAAACTCACACTGGAAAAGTTTTCACATTACATTCCATAAGAATACAATGTTCTTAATTGTAACTTCACTGTTGTTGATCACTGCCACTCGATCTCAAACAACATAGACAACTACCACTACCACTGGAAGTTGCCTTTGAATTTAGTTGTTTTGGCGCGAAATGGGAATGGAACATTGGTTATTATTCCCTCCCACAATGTGAAATTCCATTTATTCACACAAACAGGAATGTTGAAAAGAAAATCATACCATACTGCATACTACTGTCTGGATCTTGTTGCACATGGCCATTATTGCCAATGAACGTATTCACTAGTTGACCATCTTCCAACGAAGTATGACAGTCAGAGGATCTCTGCAGTCATTTGTTCTCCAATATAATCAGTTTTCAGCATTCACACACTACACTAAAAAGCTAAAAAAAAACACACTGCTACACAATAGAAAATAAAATGCCACCAAAGCTGATAAGCAGCCCCGTCGTTGGTGACTAATGAGAGGTCACTAATTGACCTCCTTCCTCCATTGCCTCCAACCTCCACTAGATTTGTTACTTGATTAGCACATTTATCTTTTGGGGCTCATTTCATCTATTATGAGGAAAGAATATATCCTCCCCCCCTTGATGTGAACTTTTAACAAAGGAGTGTCGGATAACACCAATCATGCACTCCAATTACAATTAAGGCAATTTTCAGATTTTGATATGACTATTTATGACTCATAAAACTAGACCATGTTCTAAACAAAATGACATAACTTAATTTTGACATACACCATACAATATTAGACTTTTAATCATGACATGCTATTGAAACATTAAATTAATAATAACTAGACAATAAAATATACTAAATACCCTATTCCTAAACAAAATGATACAACTTGATTTTGACTTTAAAAAATATCTATAAGAACTAATATTTATTGTTAAATATTAAATTGATTAGATAATAAATTATAACCATGAAAATATTAAAACTTAATAAAAATCTAAAAACTATTATCCCTTTCATACTCTAAACCTGGAGGTGCACGTTCCATAATATAACCGTTGGAATTTTGTACAACCTTTCCCATTTTCCAAGATTTTAAATGGGTTGATCAAAGCTCTCTCTGGAAACATAAAACGGACATTTGTAGAGCATAGTCTCCTTTGGTGACTTTTCGCACGGACCCCACCATATCATAGACCTCCACGGTGAACAGCTGTTGTTAGAGCGTACACCATAAACAACCATAGACTGGCGCTTTCGATGGGAGCTGATTCAATAACCATAGTAGCCTAGTTGTATCTTTCACCTCAAGAAACCAACTGTGATCGTCAAAGGCGTCAATCAATAGTGTGTAGGCCGACACAGGTAATTGCACCTTCTTCTTTTTTGTGCCAGAGGTATCCCTGCACCATTAATACTCCTTTGCAAATCAATAGAGTTGTCAGCAATAACTAGATCAAACATAGATCAAGCAAGCTGATAGGGAAGATTAGCAGTCAATAGATGGTATGTTGCGCAGTAGATATATCTTGCATTTTTCCACAAAAAATCAGACATGAGAATCCTCACACTTTTGTTGCGTGAAGGATTACACATAGAAGAAAAATGAGTGTGGTGCTCCAAGTAGAAGAAATAAATCTACAAAGCCTACTTTTGTAACCTCGTGCATAATAGAGTCTCCTCCAATCAAGATATATCACTCAATAATTTCCTACGCAGGCCACCGATCTGGAAAAATTTCTTGACATGGGCTGACACAGATTTTGCAACGCATGCAAATCCATCCAAGCACCAAGCCAACAAGACAATGCAAGGAAAGGGAGTAGATCAAGCCATTCACCACAGTCATGCCCGATCACTAATACAACAGATGCTTTAATTGTGGTCTACAAACAAAAAAAATCTCCAAGAACAGTTGAAGCACGTTGTGGCCAAGTCAAAAATATTGCACATTAAAAACTCCTATTTCTGAACCAAATACATCTCCAAATCCATAGCTATTATAATAGAAATTACAACTACAATAAGGAAAAAACCTATCCCACATTATTAACCTGGCTCTGATACCATAATAGAAAATATGGGAAAGTCAGAGAAGTGACACAATAATATTGCCTTACTTATTTTTTGCCTACAAAACACTCAATACATATCATTTATATAGGAAGATGCCTTCCAAAAATTTCTCCAGACAGTTTTACCCGACTCTAGAATTAGAGAGTTGTTTAAACCAACTCATAACAAACACAATACGTTGAGCACTAATTTCCAACATGGACCTAGACCTTTGTGGGGCTTCTTATACTTGGTCTAGTAGGAGATCGGGGGATGCTCTTATTCAAGTGAAACTGGATCGTGCTCTCCTTTCTTCGGATTGACTACTCTCCTTTGCCTAGTCTCTTTAGGCTCTCATTGGACTTGGTTCGGATCACTTCCCTATATCCTTGAATGCAGAGTTGCTGGGTAGAAGGAAATCCTTCCCTTTTAGATTTGAGATGTGGGTCAGCCACCAGAACTTAAGAGATAGAATTGCTGCCTGGTGGGGTATTAATGTGGATGGTCCTTCCATGTATAAAGTTGCTAAGAAGCTTGCTTTTTTCAAGAAAAACATTATTCGATGGAATAAATCGTCTTTTGGAAATATTTTCAAGGACAAATCTGTGATCAAAGCTAAGTTGGATGTCCTGCAATAGAGGATTCAGTCTGTTGGGAATGATCATACAACTCTCCAGGAGGAAAGTATTCTTTTGGACAAATTGCATAATATTGTTACTGAGGAGGAGTTTTGGAAGCAAAGATCTAGGGCAATTTGGCTTTGGAGGGGATAAAATTACCCGTTTCTTCCATCTTACCACTTTGAAGCACAAATCTTCTAATAGAATTCCCAAAATTGTTGTTAATGATCAGTCTTTGGAGGGGGATGATGAGATTAGAAGTGTTGCTTGCTCTTTCTTCTCTAATTTTCTCTCTGAGGATCGACCCCCTGATCATGTTTGTCAACAGATTTTTTTGAATTTCATTCATAATATTGTGTCTGAGGAGTTGAACAAGAGACTGGCGTGCATTTTGTCTGATGAGGAAGTCAAGAAAGCTATCTTCTCCTTTGAAGGTAATAAGTCCCCTGAGCCGAATGGTTTCCCTATGCTTTTCTTTCAAATCTATTGGAGTATTGTTGCTAAGGATGTTATCAATGCTACTAAAGAATTCTTTGGTAGTAGGCAGCTCTTGAAGGAGTTGAATTCTACCTTTATTGTTCCTATTCTGAAAAAGCCTAGGGCCTCGTTCTTTGGTGATTTTAGGCCTACCAGTCTGTGTAATTCTATTTATAAAATCTTTTCTAAAGTTTTGGATTCAAGGTTGCAATTGGTTCTTCCTCTTATTATTTCTCCTCAGCAGAATGGTTTTGTCCTGGGAAGGTAGATTTTAGACTTTGTTATAACGATGCATGATAATATTCACTCCCTTATGGTTAACAAGAAAGATGGTCTTATTCTAAAATTGGATCTTGTGAAGTCCTATGATCGTGTCGGTTGGAAAATCTTTATTAAAAATCTTAAAGGCATTCAGATTCTCTGATCGTATTCTACAGTTGATTGGCCAGTTAATCTCCTCTCCTTGTTTCTTGGTGTTGGTGAATGTTTCTCCGTAGATACATTTTTAGAAGTTCACGTGGGTTAAGGTAGTGTGATCCTATCTATCCTTTCCTTTTCATTATTATGGTGGAGTCATTGGGCAGATTTATTCTTCAAGTTGTCTCTAATGGTGCTTTCAAAGGACTTTATCCTTCTTCGCTGCAATAGTCATGCTCTCATCAACAGTTGATGCGTCCAAGTCCATCTGACTCATCTTACAGCAGTATGAAGCTACTTCTAGTTAGAAGATGAGTTTTCCCAAGAGTACGATCATTTTTCTTAATACCCCAGAGCGTCGTCAATAGCGAATTGCTAGGATTCTGCGGTGTGGTATTGGGGAGCTTCCTTCTACTTATTTGGGACTTCCTCTTTGCTCGAATGTGGTGTCATACTCCTTTTGGAAAGGGATTATAGATAAGTTCAACTCCAAACTTGCAAGTTGGAAGGGGGGTCTTCTTAGCCAAGCAGGGAAAATCCAATTGATTAAGTCTACTTTGCAGAATCTTTTGATTTATGCTTTGAGCTTGTTTTAGATTCCTATGAGGTTTTGGGAGAAGATTAAGAGTATTCAAAAATATATTTTTTGGTCTAGGGTGGAGGAGAAGAATTGGTTGCATTTTCTCTCTTGGGAGGAAGTTTGTAGGTCCAAAAGTCAAGGTGGTTTGGGTCTTCGGAAATTGAAGGAGTTTAATCTTGCTCTCCTTGGTAAAAAATTATGGAATCTTCTTTTGGATGGTAATGAATGGACCTCTATCTATTCTTCGAAGTATTTAATGGGAATTGACATGTTTAGAGACATTTTGAGGGATGGTTTTTCTCCTCCCTTGGATTCAGCCTTGTGGAACTTCATGATCAAAGCTCATTCTATTGTGGTTGATGGTTTGTGGTGGGTTCTTGTTAATGGTAGGAGTATCCTCTTCTGGGATGACTAGTGGACTGGAAATGGCCCCTTGAAGGATGAACTTTGGGTGGCCCCCTTCAAGGACTTATGTATTGGGTCTTTGGGTGTTTTTGTGTCAAATTATATTGCAAATGGTAACTGGAAAAGGCTTGACTTGGTTAATAGGGATCTTGAACCCCTATATCAGTTCTTATCCCTGATTCATATTCTAACATCCTCTCCTGCAGATAGAGTAGTGTGGCAGTTTTCTCCAAATGGTCAATTTTATGTGTCTTCTGCTTTTTGTAACTAGACATGTATCTTTAGTACCCCTCCTTTATGGGGTCACCTATGGAATCTAAAGCTCTTGCCTAAAGTCAACATTTTTTTTGGCTTCTATGTCAAGACAAAATCTTGAGTCTTAATAATATTTCTAAGAGGGGTTATGCTCTGTCCAATAGATGCTTCTTGTGTAAGGAGGCTGCTAAGGATGTTAATAATCTTCTTGTTGGCTACAGTTTCTCCTCAAAAGTTTGGGCCCATGTCCTTCAGTTGTGGAATTTATCTCGGGTCTTCCCTTCATCTATTGAGACCTTTGGTCTTAGTGGGTGGCTCCTACCTTGAATCTCGCTCTTTCTTTGTTATGGTCTCTTATTTTTCCGCATGTGGTGTGGGGTATTTGGAAATAAAGGAATAACCAAACCTTCCACCAGTTGGAGCTTCCTCCCTTAAGACTTGCTTTCAAATTTTGTGAAGCAATAAGAGAAAAAAAAAATTGAAGTCTCCCTACTCTATTTCCATGGACCGAAGGTTGTGGTCTCTAATTATGACTTATCAATTAGTAGCAGATGGAATATTTATTGTGACATTTCTCTACCGATGAAGAAACCTAAATCTACCAGGGAGGGGGTTCATTGGAAAGCTCCCTCTCAGGGATGGTTCAAAGTTAACTTTGATGGTGCTGCAAAGGGGAATCTGGGACCAATTGGTTGTGGGGGAGTGTTATGTGATGAGTATGGTAGGTTTTTCTTTGTGGTGCCGCTCCCTTTGGGAACCCAAACAAACCACTTTGTAGAAGCATCAACAACCTATCATGGCCTCCTTCTTGCTAAAGAGGTTGGGGTGAGAAAAGTGTGGTTGGAAGGGGATTCCCTTAATATTATTAACTGTTTAATGAAATTGAATCCCCCATCATGGTCCATAGTGCATATCATTGAGGATTCTCTTTCTATTCTAAGTTCCTTTGATGATTACAAAATTTCACGTCTTCCATGAGGAAAATACCTTGGTTGATGGTTTTACGAACGTGGGGGTCTTGTCTCATAAATGTTGGCATTCTTATGATGCCATCCCCATTAATTTTCAAAGCATTATTTATCATGATCAAATGTCTTGTCGTGGTGGCGGTAACCTTGGGAGATAATGGTTTATTATTTTGGCTTTATCTCCTCTCTATATGGATTAGGAGTATAGAGTTCAAAGCCCGTCCTATTACTAATTACATATCTTATGGAAACAAGCTGATGGATGTGGTAATTATACTTGGGTGTACTCGTACTGTCAGGTTTACACGGATTATGGGGATTTATTGCCTTGTTTCTGGATTATTCTCTTAGTTCTTTCTACTCATCAAAATAAGGAGAAGGTTGCGATGAGGGTGTTTCAGGTTGTCATGGGGGGAAGATTGTTGCAGACAAGAGCCTTTTCCTGTGAGGAGTTTAGTGGTAATTCGGTTGTGTGGGAGCATCTGGAGAAGGGGGCATTTTCCCTTTTTTGCTTAAGCTACATGGGTCTGATTATGAGGCCATTGAGGTTTTCGTGAAGGGTTGGAATAATCGTATGTTGCACTATCAAGGGGTGGAGGTGAATATTGTTGAGGGATTAATTGCTGAAATCACGGGATTACCCACAAAGGGCAAGAAATTTTACAGAGATTGAGGGGCTTCCAAGTGCGCTTTGGCTAATTTCTTCAATGGTGAGGAATGGGAAAAGCTCAGGGGTGTAGGAAGCGGAGGGTATATGATTGTTCCTCTATCAAGCCACTCAATTTGGAGGGATGTGGTGTTGGAAATTATGAAATATTTCACTCTCAATGGAAGGTATTTTGTAATCTGCGGGTACCATTTTCTGTTGTTGAATCACTTTAGGAACAATAGTTTGGTGTCTTTTCCTTACTATTTTCTCCTCTTGATGGAAACTAGTATAGAAGATAATAGAAGAAATCCTAGCAAAGCTATTCTCCATGAGGGGCTCATGCTCCTTATCATTGAATATGTGAAAATGAAATTTATTCTTGAAATTCCTAATATTTTCAATGGTTGAAAAGGTAAGGGACCTACTTCAGGTTATGATACAGGGGAATTTGCAGAGGAGTGGGATGGGGATTATGAGGAGGATGGCTTTGAAGAGTTAGAGTTATTGGATAAAGATGGTGATAATAAGCTTGTGCAAGATCTTGATCCTAAGATTTCTAATTCTTGGTTGAAGGGCTATGAGACTAATATTGAGATGAAGGAGGTCGTGTCTTCCGGTGCCAAGAAAGGGTCTAAGGGGAAGAAAGGTGGTCAAAAGGATGAGAATCAAGAATGTGGGGAAGGAAAAGTTTCAGTCGAGGACTGTGTGAAAGATTCTGGTGTGTCTCCTGTCCATACTGTTAAGGGGAAATAAGGGAGCAAGAAAGTTGATAAGGGGCTTCATGTGAAAGTAAAAGGTCTTGTGGGCAATGGCATTAAGAGTTCTAGGGATTTTTCCCCAATTAAAACTGGGTTGGAGACTCCTGAATGTAAGGGTTTCGATCAGGTTGATGATAAGAAGGGGTTGTTGGAGCTACTAGTGAAGTCGGAAATGAACTCTAATAAGAAGCGTGTGGATGTTGAAGTGGTAGATTTTGAGGATTCTCCACTTGGTGAAGATTTGAAGGGTGACAGTTTGGATTTGAAGTGTCAGCTTGAGAATGTTGTTATTCTTTATGCTAAGCCTTTGAATTGGGATAAGATAAACCTGGATGCTTTTTGTAGATTGGCGAAGGATGGAACGAATAATCTCCTTTCGTTGTTCAAATGGATTTTCTTGAAGGTCAAGGATTTTAATGCTAAGTTGAATGAGTTGCAGAGTATCTGTGTCGCTTTGGTTAATTGTAACAAGGAGTGGATAGTAAAGAGCAAGTTTAAATCTATGAATGTTGTTCTTGACAAGGTGGTGGTGGATGCTAAGAAAATGGGTAGGAATCATGAGGACAGGTTGGTGTCTTTGAAGGATAAAGTCAATAAAATTTTTAATGACTTGTAGTTTGTGGTGCAAATTAGTAATCAGTCTGGCTTACTTTGCTAAATGAAAAAGCCCTTAGGTGGATTGGTAAACAGTTGGACCTTAGTGAGAATGAGAAGGTGATTGTTGATGTTAATCGAAAGAATCAAATGGAGAAGAGCATGGATGATGTTCCATGTGTTCGAACCAGAAGCAAGACCAAAAAGAGGGATGTTATTCCCTTCTAGGAGCTCAAAGATGTGGTGGAGATGCATGATAATGTTATCTCTAGTAATCTGGAGGCGGCCAAGTTTTTAGATAATTTGCTTTAGGTTATGTTGGTTTGGCTTTTTTGTTGATGTTTTGTTGTGGGTTTAGTTGTTTGTGTGAAGGTTCATCTTGTAACAACTTTTTTTCTTTTTGGCACTATGTGGTAGTAGTTGCTTAATCTTTTGCAGTCTACTCTCATTGTAAAGGGTTTTGAGATCCCTTCCAAAACCTACTTTTCCTTATCAAAAACAAGTGATGCCCCTATTAATATTAAGAGGGAGTGTTAAAATATGATGAACTATTAGGGGTTATACCCTTATAAAATTTATATATTGTTCTGATATAAAATTACAAAAACTTATGCATATTATAAAGCATATACCATTTAAATAATTAGTAGTCTAATAAACCATTTGATTATTAATTATTTATATATTGTTCTAATATAAAATTACAAAAACTTATGCATATTATAAAGCATATACCATTTAAATAATTAGTAGTCTAATAAACCATTTGATTATTAATTATTTATATATGTTATTTGTGAATAGGTGTGACTAATATCCCTATTTTTCCACCCCTTCTATATTTAAGGATGTTCTCTCATTGAGAATAGTATGAAATTTGGAAATTTGTAGTGAATTCTATCACTATACACAAGAGGTATTATTGGCCTTGTGAAAGTGAGGAGAACTGATATCCCTATGTTGTGTCTATAATTTTGTAGACAATTATATAAGTGTTTTATAATAGAATAATGTTTTATGGGATTTTTTAGACGAAAGGGTTTTCCCTGTGCATATATTATGTAATGTAGCATCGTAAATTGTCACCCTTAACAATCTCACACTATGTTTTGCTCCCTTTTAAGTTATTGGACCTAATTAAGCACCCAAATTTTTTGATTATGCATTCCACAACTTATTTTAAACATTTTTTAATAATTTGCAAGCATAAAACAAATGCTCTCATTTAATACTTTGTCCCCGACACTTTAATTTTTGAAAATTAGGGTTGGGACACTAGCACCTAGGGTGCCTATGTCCCCCTATTTTGGATCCAAATTCAAATATGTTAGTGTTGATATTTTATTATTTGAAATTCAAATGTCTAAAGTTGATTGTCAAGATTTAATTTTCAAGAAATTAGAATAATAGCATATAAATACTTAGTTATTGCATCATTTCAAACCTAACAAGAAATTATCTTGCATGAATTGAGAATAAAAAGGAAGAATTATTAACAAGAACATTATTCAACAAGTCAAGAGCAACCATTAGAGATTTATTGCAGCAATTCAAGATCCAAACATCATGTCAAAGTGTATGTGAGTTTGTTCATGTTTATGTTTCGATATTGTTTGTGAAGGCTAACCCTTGTAGGTATCCAAACAATTCAAGCATTCAAGCAAATCAAGCAAGCAAGATCAAGACCTTGAGGTGATGTGTATGACTTCAGTCATTCAAGGAAGCCATTGAAGGGTGGTGAGTTGCAACACTTTGTGGTTCATCATTCTTTCCTATCATTTATCCTTTGTTATCATTGACATTGCCATTGTGGAAGTGGAAACACTAACACGGGGTTTGACTAAGGCAAGCCCCTAAATGGCACAAACTTTCTTCTCTCTTTAAATGTGTAGGTTTCATATTTGAAGAAGATTGAAGGAAGATTAAAGGTCAATTATTCATTGTTGCAATTGAAACCCTACACCTTGACAACAAACGAAAACTCAATCACAAAATTATCCGACAGTGATTTGACAAATTTGCAGATGAGAAACATAAGTTCAAATATGACATCAGAGGATTGCAAAAATAGATCTGAAAAAGACCTACTATGATAGTGGCACCCCCAGAGGAAACATCCTTGAAAATCAAGGTCAAATTTATACCACAAGTGTATAGTGTCCTCAGTATATTCTTGTAGTCCGATTTTTCCCGTGACATTCCAGATATGCTATTTCTACATTAAAGTGGTAATTTGCATCTTTAGGTTAATTGAGTATTTGCATTTCATCTTTAGGACATTTTTAAATTTATTCAAGGGTTGGTTGACTCACCTATCAAGTTGTAAGTCAATCACATACCTTGTTCAAATCTGTCAAAGCCCCATTCCATCTTTTCATTTCCAATCCATCCCATCTCTCCCCTTTATTAATGAAACATTTGGGGAAAGGTGTCAAACCCTAAAGTGAAAAATCAAAGGTTTCTCTTTTCCCCACCATTTCATGTAATATGTTTAATATGTGTATCTTGTACTTTTTTGTTTATTTATGTTATTTTTATTTGTAATGATTAGTAGCCTAAAATCCTAATTTCTAACAATTATCTCAAGATATCACTTCATCCACCCCTCTTACCTAGCGTATCTATGCTCACACACATCATAGTAGTCCCCAACTCTCATTAATCATCATTCCCTCCACCCTAGATGAATCATGCCACAAAAAATATCAAGTAGAAAAGAGAGTTGATGCAAAGCAAAAAGGGCAAGATAGTGATGAATCCAAAGATGTTAGACATACACCACTATCTTTTGATATTGTGACATTCATTATTTGTGGGTTGTGATGAGTCCAAAGATATTAGATATACATCATCATCTTTTGATATTGTGATATCAACTACCTGTGAGTTTTTTGGTGCCATAATTTTTAACATGTGATGGAAAAGGTACCCCAACACCCATTCACAATCATACAAAACTACATGTTTAGAATTCCTTTATGAGGATAAGTTATTAATGAAGATATTTCCATGCACTTTACAAGGTTTTGGTATCTATATATCATTTTTTGATCGCACTAAAGTGGGTCCTAAAGCAATTCAAAGTTAACATAGGCCTTAGAGTAACAAGTGTTGATCTATTTGACTATGCCCAAGGATCAAACAAACACATTAATGATTATATCATCCAATTTAGTCTTTTGTGTTCCAAACTTATTACCACTACCTTATATGATCTTGAGTTCCAAAACATATCTACTATGGGGCTACTAAAACCAATACAAGATAATGTGTACTTAAATTATTATTTTATTTATGGAATTATGTGCACATGTAAAAAAATTTAGAGTCCAAATTGATGTCTCAAAATGCCTTTTCTTCAAATAAAAATGCTTTGTACCCTTCAAAATATCATAAGTCAAACAAATTTTTGAATGGGAATGATAGAAATGAAAGTATTCATCAAGTTGCTAACACTTCTATATTTCCTCCATTCAAAATAAATGCATATAGGAAGTTTACTCGGCTTCAAGAATTTATGGATGATGTGCTTTAAAGCTTGTTGAATATTAAGTTATTGACACTCCCTCTCATCTTCCTATTAGATACCAATGAACCACTTCCTAGATCATTTAGTGATCAAACATTTTGCAACTATCATCATGTTAAAGGGTATTTCCCCCAAATTTGTATAGGTCTTAATCACAAGATTCCAGACTTCATTGACAACAACAGAATCAAAGTTGAAGAGGTTAGTGATAATGACAAAGGAAGTTTACTTAGCTTCAAGAGTCTATGGATGATGTGCTTTAAGGCTTGCTGAGTTTAAATTTACTTACACCCTCTCAATTGTGATTAGATCCCAATAAACCACTTCCTCAATGATTTAATGATGAAGCATTTTGTGACTATCATCATGTTAAAGGGTATTTCCTCCCAACTTGCATAGGTCTTAATCACAAGGTTCAAGACCTCATTGACAACAACATAATCACAAAGTTGAAGAGGTTAGTGATAATGGAATTTCGTCATTTATACCTACTAATAGATGATTGAAAATTACACAAGTTCATTTCCACACCATTCAATCAATGTTGAGGGACGTGATGATAAAGATGAGAATGTGGAATGTGTAAATATACCACATAGTCACACTTTTGTAGGAAATATTGAGTCTAATGCTACATCTTCCTCTCCTCACGCTTCACCATTAATTACATTTTCTAATAAGGAGATCCCACAAAATAATTACAATGGTCCAGCATATATACTTGACAACTTCAAACAATCATCACCTATTGAGTTCCTTATTGATCCAACATGCCAATATAATATTTCTATTGAAGAAGCATTGCTTAATACTAATATTAGGCATTGAGAATGTGTACATTCTAGGATTTTAGTAAAGATGACTAAAGGAATGTTAATCAACATATTGCGATGTATTATTCTACAATTAAGAATTGGAGCCAAAGAGCTATAAATTTTATGCCATGTAATATCATCCTCTGGTAGATTTGGTTTATTGTTGGGTGCTCATAGATTGAACTATGCAAAATTGTCCCTTTTGTTTTGCATCAATGTGTTAAATTTGTACATGAAAGAATAGTAAAGATTGAAATGGTCTATTACAATCCAATATTTGATGTTAGTCACTTTAAATTGGACACATTTATGAAGATATAATAGAATGTTCCTTATAAAAGGCATTATACTACACATGATTTATGGAAGATACAATTTGATGAATTACAAATAATTCAAAAGAGGTTGGATAAATAGTTATAAAACCAAAGGAACCACAAGTTGTACAATCTACAATTAATTAAGCGTAAGGGTGTTGATAAGAATGTCTTCTAATGATCCTTATGAAGAACAAAAGTCATGAAGGTCCAACAAACGCTCAAGTTTCATGTGCAAAAGACTGTGGAAACCTAAGCAAGAAATTGTGCATCAAACTCTTATTTTTATACCTATTGATCATATGTTTACTCCTAGCATAAAGAAATATCAAGAAGAAACACATGTATTAAAAAAGGCAAGCAAAAGAACATGAAAATAAATTGGATGATTTATGTTGGGAGCGCAAAAATGATCTCTTAGATGAGCCAAAACTTGTAATGCCAAAGGGGGCACCTAAAAAGTTTGTTTGATGATTTATGAGCATCACTATAGTGTAATATCCATATATACCTATAACTTAGATTTCACCTTTATCTTTTGGTTTTTCTTATTTGCTTTCTTATTTTCTCATTTTTATTATTCCCCTTTTGTTATTTGGTGTCCTTATGTGTATGCTTTACTTACCTTTTCCTTACCTTTATTTCCTCATTGGGTTGCCTATTTGTTGTTTATCTCGTATTCTATTATGGTTTTATGGTCATTACCCTTTTATCGGGTTGCTTTTCCATCTAGGCTTCTTGCTTCCCATTATATGCTTGTCCCTTAGTCTTTAACCACTGCAAATTTCTCATTGGTCTCATATTGTTATATCTTGCTTGTTGGAGCTTTACATATTGAGCCTACACTAATACATCAAGCAAACCCTATTATATCACACTTCTGAAGCCTACACTTTGATATTAGCTAACAAACTTCTAGACTTACCCTTGCTTAGGGTGCATCAGGCCTCTCCCCATTGCACATAGATCTTTCATTGTCATTTTTTACATTAAGAGACCATATGTGTTCCCCTTACATCTTACACTTTCATTAGTATATCCTTGTATTTGAGAGCATCACACTTTCTCCCACCTTCTGCAATCATCATTTAGCATAGCTGCATTACAAGCATCATGTCTTGCCCTATACAATGCGCTTTCATTGACATATCTTATCACATCAAGGAATTATATCTTTCCTCTTGCATACCATTGCTATTGTTTTACATAAGGGGCATCACATCTTTCCATTGACATTATATACCTATATTACCATACTTATACTATGGTTATCATACCTTTCCCTACATGTTACCCTTTCCCATCTACATCCACCAAGGACCCACTCATTTACCTACACAATTACGCGTACATGTTCTTGGATGCCATACCAAGTGCATATGTCACTCTAGTGGCATACCTACTTGCATGAGAGTTCTTGGCCATCGAGGGTCTCATCACCACTTTTGCTTAGCCATGTTAGGATCAACTTTACCTCTTAGATTTATCTTTGATGCATATATGCTTATCACACATCAACATAAAAATTGTTACACATTCTTATCACTATGTATTCATTATTGCTATCACTTTACATGATTATATGTACCTTCCCCTTTAATTTCTTGCATCCCGTAGACAACTAATTGAAGGGAGGCATATATTGTTCACAACAATCTTATGATAAACTTTCTAGTGTATGCCGTAGAGACTCATCATTGTGACCAAACCAATCATCATCACATGAGACACCATACACTCCACGTGCCTCGTCATTTAATGTCCTCCAAGCGAAAGACAACATTATCCCTTTCTGAATTGGCAAAGTTTTCCTAACTCAACTTATGGCACATTTTTACCTTTGTTTTCTAGGTTCGTATGGAGAGCGCATATCAAAGAACCCACTTTATCAACGATTGAGCACACCCATATGGATCCCTACACAAAGTAGAATTTCCTGTAACATGTTGACATTTAGATTAAGCCAACTTCTAAGGAAATATAACACCAAATATGTATCCATATTTATGCAGTCAAGGATATGAAGCATTTGAATTGCGACATAACACCAATATGCATCCATATTTATGCTGTCAAGGATATGAAGTATTTGAACTGCAACACACCACTTTCAAGATCTCACATGAAGTTTAACGAACATAGATAAATCAGGATTAAATCCCAAACAAATGTCGTCACAGTTTGGTACAAAGTCTGCAAATTTGGATGCACCTTCTTGACCTCGATTTACTGATTTTTCAATCTAATTTTACTGGGCAATAAAGACACTTGATATAGTATAAATCTTATGCTCCACAATAACCAGTTTATTAATGTAAAATCAGGGCCAGATTTAAAATTAGAAACCGCTAATTACATCCTTGTCGATTTTTGGACCGACATATGAACAACATTATATAGAAGAAACAACTAATTTATGTCACATTTCATAGCAAAGCTTCCATCAGATTTCATAGGAATTTTTTTATTGTATTTCCCCATTAAAAATCCCATTAATTAGACCCTAGAACTTGAGAGGTCCACCCTTACATAACTCATAAAATCAATTCCTAAGAACCCTACAAGTCATCAAACTGAAATTAAAACCAACTACTAGACAACAAGATTTCGAGACAATCTCCATCCACAATTGGTTTAAACGAAGCTTATATATGAAGACTTAATTGTTCTCCTCACTTCAACCTGCAAGAAAACGACATATCCTTCCGGGTGATGCTTAAAACCTTCACGTAACTGCTCATCGGTGTTGCATTCTCCAAGGGAATAATGAGCAAACAACAAAGGCTTATATATAGACTTTATTGTTCTCCTCACTTCAACCTGCACAAAAACGACATTCTTCCAAGTGTGATGCTTAGAACCTTCATGCAACTGCTCATTGATGTTGCATCATTCTCCAAGGGAATAATTGAGCAAACAACAATGAATAATTTGATGTCACTTATATAGCTTACTTTAAAGAGGATCAGAACAATAATCTTGAGACAACTTGTAACCCCTTGCACCTAGTCATCATAATTAAGACAGGTGTGGAAGATTCACGCCTTCATTGCATTGTGGCTCAAAAGACATGCCATAATTCAAGTTCAATTTTCGATAGGGTGTGGAAGATTCACACCTTAATTAGTCTATCAAAATTTAGACAGGTTGTGGAAGATTCACACCTTTATTGCATTGTGGCTCAAAAGACATGCCATAATTCAAGTACAATTTTCGATAGGGTGTGGAAGATTCACACCTTTATTGCACTGTGGCTCAAAAGACATGCCATAATTCAAGTACAATTTTCGGGCTTTATGGGTTGAAGACATTTCCACAATTCAAAAGAAGATTCGTGAAACAAATTTAAACTGACATGCCCAACTATGCAACATGCAATTTCAAATATAGAGTCGTCATTTGGAGCGTCTAACCATGCTATACACAAAATATATGTCCCTTGCTCAGCTTCCATCGAAGCACACAACCCTTATCCATCATGTATCTGTCCACAGATACTTGACTTATGTATGGGGGGCATAACCAAGACCAATAGTAGGGATGAATGTATTGTGGGTTTGTCTTACTAAAAATGGTACTTTAATGCATCAAGACTTCTAGCTTTGTATTTAAACTTTCAAAGCCTCTCCTTAATAGTTATTGAAGGGAAAGGAAAAATCATACAAGCAACCTTTCGTGAAATGCCCCGTACTCACACATGCCAACAAGGCATTGGGAGAACCGCTATTTATTCAACTGTACCATCTTGCATCTCTAACTATCCATCTGTTCTGGCTTAGGTAGACCCTCCATTTTATCAACAGTATCATCATGCACCTCTAAATCAGACAAAAAAAGAGAGTAACTCTTACATGTGAGGATTGCATGTTTTGCAACTAATTAATTCATAATCCTACCCATGGAAAAATAAACTCTGCATGTGAATTCAAAGCAAAACATTACAACATTACGCACGATAAAATCATTGAGCTTGAGCATTATAATATTCAGCCCTTGTCAAAATCATCTGAAATAAGCCAATACCCAAATATCAATTCAAATGACTCATTAAATAATTTTATGAAAAATGACATGTTCCCGATCTCAATGCCTCAAACTCTGCACAAGCATTACAAAAAACTCATAAAAGTATCCCGCCAAGACAACCCCCAAAAGAGGATCTGCTCAACATAGAATTATACCAGCCCACAGAGGTATTTTCCTGAAACATATTATAAAGCTAAAGTCTTTTCTTAAAGTCTCCTGCCAGGAGCACCTCCTCCTGCCTGAAATCCACCTGGCCTGAAACCACCACCAACTGGGGGATCCGCCTGAATAGGATTTATAAAATCAGTTGGCAAGATTATAACACAAGTAAGCTCATATTAAATGAAAACAAAACTCACTTCAGATCAATGCAGTTGATTTAACAAGGGACTAAAGAAATCTAGAAAATTGGAAACAGAAAGGCACACCTGCTTCACAACTCCAGGTAAATCAGACATGCCCAATGAAGCAAGCATATCAATAGTTTCTTTATCAACCTGCATAAAAGATGTATGCAAACAAATTACACGATGTACATGATTGTTTTTAAATTATGAACACTTGTATTTTAATGTATGCTGCCAGAGGAGAATGGGAATGCCTCGGGAAAAGATGAAATTCTTATAAGCATATAATATACAAAACAAATTGACATAAAATGGAACATCAAAATAAGACCTATGCGATCATATAGGTCAAATAATATATGCCAATGTGATAATTTTTAAAATGACCAAGACAAATAGTTTATTTCTAAGGTAAAATTAAGTCCCGGCAGATCCCTAACTTGAGAGTGTAAAGAGGTACAGAACGAGCAATTGACTGAAAACAAATTAGATTTATTGGCAGCCTTTTAAAGGCTATTATATTCTTTTCGAGGTTGAGGGGCATTTTCAGCCCTTCAATATGTCCAAGCGACAGAATCAATTCCAGATGACAACAAACACAAGTAGAAAATACTTCTGGTCATCTGAAAACAATTCAGGGTTATTTCCTGGAAACATCCCAAACAGTCAACTAAAGCTAGCTAGAATTTCAAGCATAGGAAAGATCTAGAATTACACAGCAGTAATTTGCTTTTTTGAATCATATCGTGGATATTTTAGCACTGCAAACTTCTGAATAACATTGGAATGAAGATACTAGGCATGCCCATTCAATTCTTGTTACCTGCTTCTTTTATGATGCAAAAGGAAACATCCTAATCAGTTTAACTAGAGTCTCATGCATAGTGGAGAGCTAGAATTATACAGCATTAATTTGCTTTTTCTAAATTATATCCTGGATATTTCAGCATTGGAAACTTCTGAATCACCTTGAAATGAGGATAATAGATTCGCCCATCCAATTCTTGTTACCTGCTTCTTTATAATATAAATGAAGGGTGCTGGTTGAACCAATCACCTTGAAATGAGGATAATAGAATTATACAGCATTAATTTGCTTTTTCTAAATTATATCCTGGATATTTCAGCATTGGAAACTTCTGAATCATCTTGAAATGAGGATAATAGATTCGCCCATCCAATTCTTGTTACCTGCTTCTTTATAATATAAATGAAGGGTGCTGATTGAACCAACCTACCCTTTGTTCAATGCCCTCAAATCAGTAAATGCATCCAAGAAAGAAAACTGAAAAAAATAATTGCTCACGTTCACAGATTGCCTACATAACTAGGGGTCACCTCACATGCATTGTTGAATTAAATCAAACTTAAGTTTTGACACATTATATGTTTCCAAAAGCCATCTCTTTCAAACAGCTCCAATGGTCAGAAATGGACTATTTACTTTGCCTGAGTGTAACTAATCCACCGATGAGAAAAAGACCTTATGAAAACTCAATTTGTACCCCATTTATGCACTAACCATTTGCAGTTTCCAAGTAAATGTAATGCAATTGTCTTCGTAGACATTCCAAATGGCAATTAGAAGAATGTACCTCAATCACATCTGTCTTGATGGCAGACTCTTCGGGAACAAAATCCATGCGCCTTTCACGTTCCTCCTCTTGAAGTTTCAGTGATATTCCTCTGACTGGACCTCTTTGAATGCGCTTCATCAAATGCTGAAGTATGAACAACAAACCAAAAATAAATGAGAAACAGTACACTTCTATTTGCAAACAAAATCATGCATGTAAGGCTAAATGCTTGAATGATTTAATTTGGAGTAAAAGATAAAACCACATGGCACATACTGTTGAAAACCCAGCAATCTTATTCCTCAGACGCTTGGAGGGAATAATGGCAACTTCTTCAACAATCTTCTTGTTGGTATGAAAGTCAAGTGTCATTCGGGAATAATACCTCTCTATAACCTGACGAGAGGATTTCTTCACAGTTTTTGTTCTCACACGTCCCTGAGATTGCCATCATAATACAAACATCAATTATTATGGCTTACTTATTTACTCTTGCCACACTTTTTTGCTTGAATGGCAGCATAGGTGGAAATAATGAATTACCATTTTGAAGTGAAGTTGTGATGTAGTTGTCCTGCCTCAAGCTATTTTTAAGTTCTCCCTCCACGATTCACGCACAATACTCTGCAGAGTTTAAACAAATTACAACTCTCAAGCAGAGAACTCATTATCAAAACTAAAGCAGAGAGAATGGAAAGAACACATAGGAAAGCACTATGCAGTTGAATCCAGATAAATTATCAAATAATTTGACACACTGCAGAAAACACCACCTTCTTGACAACTACATAGGAAGTAGCCAAGAGACACAATAAGTTAGATTACAATGAAAACTAACCCACAATCTACTAAGTTATTACTAGAATTCAAACACAAATATTCAATGCATCACTATTTCATACATGAAGACAATTCCAGCAAAGAAACTAATGCAAAATATCTGCTTGAAAAGAACACCATATCTTATACATTGAAATGATTATGAATATGCATCCAGAAGATTCAGGAATCAGCTTCATTGCATTGTGCCCTATAATATGACTGTGTTTGACAGGTGGACTGCACTCCCTCGACCTCCCAATGCTGGTTGAACAGTCAAGTACGGAGTAAGGGAGGAACAAATATGATTCAATGAAATACTGAACACAAGGGATTGATCCATCAACTCCAGGAAATTTTATTCCATTCCATTCAGAAAGAATGTATTTCCAGGCAAGAACTTGGCTTGCCCGCTCTAGGCAAACATTAAACAAACATCTCAGTGACGACAGTGATAAGGCACCCATCAGCTGAAAAATATTAGTCAACCAAACCAGATACATTTCTTTTGGGTTGCCTCCTGTTTATTTTTTGTTCATCCCCAATGCTGCAGTACCTCACGGGCATGTCTCAGACGTGACCAGAATGAACCTGGAGTGCCTGGGATGTACCACGCACATGCCAGAGACTTACAAGAAGAACTCAGATCTGTTTGGTCTGTGTACAGCACTGGGTCCTGGCATATCTGGCATCTTAGATTATAGCCATTACAGTATGCCAGCCTTAAAAGTTAAAAGTATAATAAATAGTTAGAAAAAATAACTTGCATATTATAGAAAGGCAAAACACCCTATTCCTCAAGCATGCATATATCCTCTTCCCAATAAAAAAAATCGGAAACAAAAAAAATCCAATTTGAAATTTTAACATTATGATTATATTATTGTATGTTCAGTTCTGAATTAGAAGCAGGATGTTAAAGTGCCTCAGCATGCAACAGAAAAACAATATAAGATTTTCCACACACATTTAAAATAGAGAAAGAAACAGGAACTTGGGGGGCAGTGGTTGGATGATCCATAGGAAAAGAAATTTTGAAGAAGGTAGGTGTGAATTGCTTGTGAGAAAAAATATCAAAAAGCTCCCAAGAATCTTGATCGTGAGGTTTTCCATTCCATTTTTCAAAAGACAATACGGACCAAAGTGAGTGTTTGCATAGATGCCCAAGAATAGACAAATAATTCTTGGTTCACACAAGGAGATATTGCATACGCTTCATTAAGAGATAATACAAGTAGCAGATATGCAGTACATTTCTTTATTAAGGGAAATTTACTAAATAAGAATGTCATTGGCCTCTGGTACAAAACATTCATTGCAACAATAACACATGTTACACCTTCCCAGCTTATCAAGAATTGTCTGGTGGAGATGTCAGTAATTAACCTGTTTTCACTGGCTGTGGGGTTATGGTGTATGAAACACAATGAGATGAATATAATTACAAGCTGTAGACTCGATGGTTTATAAGGCAACACATGTTACAGTTGCCTCGACCAACTAGTGGGCATTTGCATAGATGTTGAACAGATTAGTAGTAATGAGAATTACATTAGGATGATGCCCAGTACGCTTGCTGTAATGATGCACCATTCTACACATTGGCAGTTTATCATGAATTGTCTTTTCAGTATTTTCAGGGAGGCCAAAGAATTTTGAAGGGTCTATGGTGAATTAAACAAACAGTAAACTGAAATGAGTTTAAGAACTTGCAGGAGAACTAGTGGTCTATGATATAGATGCGTCAGCCACCTGGTAGATCACTAATTGAGGACAAAATGACTTTATTTATGCAGCTTTTTTTCTTCTATTTACTTCAACCAATAGATTACAAATTTACAAGTTTGCCAAAGTATATCGCTGGTTTGCCTTATGCAGCTTTTTTCTTCTTCTATTTACTTTGACCAGCAAATCGTGAGTTTGCCAAGGTGTATTGGTAAGATGGACACTCATAAGAGCATAACCCAGGTTCAAATCCACAGAGCCACAACATGGTGGCTTATAAATACAGGGCATTCAATAGGATAAATTATGGAGTGGCCCTGTGTACAAAAATTTTAAGATGTCCAGGCTTATACTACTCAACCATGATTTACCCCAAAAACAAATGAGAAAGAAAATTAACTATGATTCTAAAAGTGTATTACGGAAAGAGACACCGTGGAAACCTAAAATATCTAATTTTGTATCTGTGGAGCTGATCGTGTAATTTCCCCGGATTCTGTGCGGTGTTACTTATCAATTCCCCATTACTGATAGAGACGAGAAATATGTCTGTAAAGATGAAATCTTCTACTCCTAGTTATGCTGCCTACGCTTGTATATTGCAACCAGAATATTTTACTATATTTTACTATATTTCTTGCCATGCTTTGCTTTGACCCAGATCTAATTAACTGTAACCAGCCAAGAAAAAGCCCTAAAGTCTACTTTTTTAATTTTCTATGATACAGATGAGCACGCCTTGCAGACGAAAAAACAATGGTTTACAGAAGAAGAAAAAAAATCTATAATAACCATCTCAGTCTTAAAATCATCACGAGAAATCATCAGAGGAAATCATCTAAGTAAACTTGAAGTTTTTTATTCGTTTAAAACGGGAAAAAAATTTAAAACATCTCTCCAACAGAACAACACAACGGGAAATCAGTAAATGAAGCTTAAAAAAAAAATATTAGTTTTAAACCATTTAACTAGAAATCCTTTTGACGATCTGAGAATGCCCATTTTATACCTGTAAATTTCTAGGCAACAGGAAAGAAAATGAAGGATATGAATTTACCTGAAGCAGAAATAAAACCCTCCAAACCCTACCCCTGCAATAAAAACCCTGCCTTCGATCAAATCAGCATTTGTATTCAATGAAAAGATCCAAAACGCTGCCCTAGATCGGACGGCTCCGCTCATCCCTATCGGGCTGTTCGATTTACGCAACGTGTCCCCTTCCACGCGCCTTTTTAAATTGGCTATATTTAAAGGTTTGAAATTATTTTAAGAAGATATTAGGTCATACGAAGTAAATTATAAACATGGAAAAAGGGGAAATTTGAGGAGAGGAGTCCAACTTTTGCAATATGAACAAATTATGATAAATTTTATTAGTTGATGTGGAAAATGGTGTTTAGGGAGAAAGAGAAATATTATTTTGATAAATTAAGTATTATATATGATTATATATTAAAAGATTTGTATAGAGGTAAATATCATTTAGAGAATGAAGATGTTCATAGTTTAATTGAGGATAGACTCACATCATCTTCGATATGAAATATATAGATGGAAGAGATCAAATGAAGAATGGAAGGATAAAGTATGTGTCTTTTGTATAGTTGGAGCAGTTGAGTCAAAGAGACATTTTATTTTAAAATGTGAAATTTATAGTTATTTTAAAATGTGAAATTTATAGTGACATTTAAGCTAATTATATGAGTACTTAAGGTACGGTTGCTTTCCAAGAATTGTTCAAATAGGAGAAAGTTTTGAGGGAAGTCATCAACAAAATAAATAGCAAAAGATCAACATGGAAAGCTAAAATGACTCAGTATGTTGTCCCTTAGGTTGTCTCTGGTCTTGTAGACGGGTTCTCCATAGAGTATGCTAGGTATATGTATCTCCATTGTTGGAAGAAAATAAAGTCATGCACTAAACCACAAGGCATCATTGGCTCAGAGTGGCAGAGCACTTCATCATGCTGAGAAGAGACATTGGAAGATCCAAGTAGAGGAGGAAGGTTGATGATGAAAGGAAGAGGTTGATCAAAAGAATGACTTACAAGTAAGTGTATCTCTATTTGATGGTTTATGTATAATTTTAATTATGGAGAATGACATTTGGTAGGATAAGGTTATTAGTTTTGGTTATGATCTAGAATCCATAACCAGACCATGAGTCCTTAACTCACAATTGCACCTTATCTATGCTTTCACGTTTTGCATGAAAACATTTCATATAGTTATTTACTATCTTCTCACTGTTTAAAACTCCATCTTGGCATCCTTAAGAGGAAAGATTGGCTGTGGAAATAAAGGTTTCCATCTTCCTTTTGAGTTTTTTTTTAAAGTTTCTGAAAGCCTTTTAAATATAATTCTTTTTGTGTATATCTTGCATACAATTCATTCCTTATGATATCCTCTCTTCGTGGTGTTTTATCAAACAACTCATTGCTTTGTCTATATCTCTAATTTTTGCATGCAAGCCTATCTGAGAAATTGTAAACCAATAGCGAGTTCTATGTGGACATTGCAAACAAAGATAAACATAAATAAACCATCTCAACTGATTTTCAATTTAAACCCAACACCAGTCGAGAAAGAGACAAACCTAATAGGCATGTGTTCTTAAACCTATACTCATTTTCTCTTATACATTAAAACTGAAGATGCTAAGTCCATCTAAATAAATAGAGTACGTAGCATGATGTCAAGTAATATTTGGTCTCGAATTATATAGTTGAATTACACCTCTGCTCATATGGTCTAGGAGCGATAAAATAAATAAATAAAATTAATTAAATGTTCAAAATTAAGAATACATAGTCCTATTGATGATCTTCTAGTGAAGGGCTAAAATGTGATTAAAGTAGGTGAAAGTATTAGATAAGGAAAGTTTTAAGGAATATAAACTCTTGTAAAAGTATAGTTGGAAAATATGTTCATTTATAATTAAATTTTTACATATTAATATTACAAGAAAGAAAATAATAACACAAATATGCATTGCAAATTACAAACTGATTATTTTACTCTTATTCTATTAGATTCAATAAAGATCATGCAATACTAAATCATCCTATGACAATAACAACAAGATGACACTAATTCAAGTGCAAATAAGAAAATAGTAAAAATATCCCAATATTTGTATTAAAGGTGTGTAAAACAAGGAAATGGACTACAATGTATAGATTCTAAACATGCACAAGTTAGGGTGATAGAAGTCCTAGATGAGAACAACAAACTAGAGGATTGGCTTAATTGTAGGAGTAGAATTGTCAAGTGAACTCATCTTGACGAGAAAGATGTGGCACTTAACAATCATCAATCAAGGAGATGAATGAGGTAGAGGAGGCAAAGACTCCCACCAATCAAGGAGTTGACATGTGCTCTTATTTCCTAATTTACTTAAGTAAATAAAATATAATTATTTAAGTAACCTTAATAATAAAGTGCAATATAATATTACACTAGCACTTCTCCTTAAGTGCAACTTAGGGAAACAAGAAATGGGTCCCAGCAAGATAAGCCATATGATATACCCATCTATAATATGAAATAATCCCATAGTATAAAGAAAGTATACCCCCTAGAAGAAGAGAGAAAATCTATTGATTTTATTTATATTTTAAGGAAATGATAAGATGAATCTAGAAGTTGCCCATGTATCTTAATGTCAATGTTGAACTATGACTTAAACTAATTGAATGGATCAAGTATCATGCAATATTAAATATGCGACTTAATGTGAGATGTGAATTGATGAAATCAAAATGTATCAAGAAATAAGAATGATGTGGCAAAGAGATAACAAAATGATCCAAAATAAGTGATACAACTTAGTGTGAGCTTTTATCAATAGGTGGAAGTGGAATTATAGTGCATGTCATGTGACTACGTGCTACTCATCCCATAATAAGTTATACTTGATAGAATCACAAGAAGCCCAAGTATTAAGCCCCTTAGATGAAATTTTATTTTAGTTAATGATTACAAAATTATTGTTTGTAAGGGTCTCAAGACAAGTGTACATGATATGGCATTTTATAAGATGAGTGTTTTTGCATTAACATCCCTCAAATAGCTCAAATTTGACACCCTTGTTGAGTATAGTTTGTGGTATTGTATACTTTAGTGAGATTATAATACTTGTTTTGTTTTCCAAGTTTTCAAAGTGTCCAAGAAAAGGAAAAATGCTAGAAGTACCATTCCAAGAGTTCACAAGTGAATGCTCAATCACTCCCAATCAAGTGGTGAGCCAACTCAATATGAATAATAGAGGTGGCATTGATTGAATAGTGGCACCAAACTATAATCAATCAAAGGTTGACGAGGTAATGGTGGCACTTGTGTACCTCAAGTCAAGACGAACACATCATTACTAGATACTTAGATGAGGAAAATTAAATATTTGTAATGTCATATTTAAACTAATTAACAAGTACAATTATGTAAATATCACACCAACACCCCCCATATTTACAACTTAGGAGGAACTAGCATGAAAAAACATGGGTCTAAAACCCAGGGCTAATCAAGGATTGATGTACAAATTTTTTCTTCAAATAGAGAAAGGGAGAAAACTTGTAGGAAGAACCCCCTTTTAAAACAGAGAACTTGAATATGATGGAGAAGCCACCCTATTATTTGTCCTTCAAATAATATGAACGTAGACATGAAAAATTCCACTAAAGAAACACGAAGAAATTGTAAATACTTGTTGAATAATAACTACTATACTACTAGAATTGAAGAACCTCCAATGAAATCAATAGCAAAAATTAGGTGCTAAGGGTTAGAAATTATGCATGAGTAGTACAAATAACACTACTTAAATATTGCATAGATATTATTGAAGATTTAGATTACACATGAATTTACATGAGTAAGGGTAATAACATTACTTAAATATTATGTTGAAGATAAATTTATAACAATATATTACAACAACATAATAATCTACAAGTAAAAAATGTAGGTGTTGATAGTCTTATAAACATTGATCAATTAAAGAAGATAAAAGATGACTTCCATAAACCAAGTACGCGTGAATGTCTTTATAGTACATGTTCCATCCCATTGGAATAAATGGAATATATAGGTAAGCTGTCATTACATCTACCTAGTATATAGGAAGAAGGACAAAGTAAATAAATCCAAAACATAACCAAGGAAACATTAGCACAAATGCAAATAGTAAAATATTCCCCCATAATGTTGATGAAGAAGAGATATGATAGATCCATTGAAAATTGTGTCACACCATATTAGTGCAAAGAGGTGAAGAAGCAACATCAAAATGTCCACTATGAAGTACTTGCAACTAGAAAAATGGTGTGCAATAACATGACACACATGCATGAAACTAGAAGGTTTTAATTTCAAAATAAGGCACTCACTAGAAACCCCCCAATGGTATTTTATAAAGTATTGAGTATAATAATGGCATGATAAAATGTTCAAAACCCTAAAATGTGGAACCCATGTGACAATCTATAAAGTGTGTTTACAAATTTAAAAGTTTAATGAATTTATACAATGTCTAAGAAATGATCAAATGTAAAAATATAGTTTTAGCATAGAATTAGAATAAAGGGGAGGAAACAATGTGATATACACAAAAAATAAGGCTAAAAAAGAAATCATGTATACAAACTATGGCCCTTCAAAGTTCTCAAAATCAAAACTATATAACAAGTGAGAAAATTAAATTCTTGAAAAACTAGGCATTCGAATAGAAAACCACTTATACCATCATGAAGTAGATGAAATTATAACCCATTTTAAACAAAATTGCTTTGTGCATATGAGAATGAAGCCTCTAAATCTTGACTATCAAATGAAAAGTTGCAATTGAGAGGGGATAGATAAAGGCTTGCATAGTGCTAAAGTCAACATGATGTTAGTGACTAGAAATTTCCCTACCATGAAACTTCTATCCAATGATCCAAAACCACTTTTCGAAAAACATGAGGAATAAGATCTTAATCTCTTAAAGATTCCAAAACCACTCACCACTTTACAAAAATTGCCTATACATAGCAAAACCACTAACCAAAGGAATCAAAATAACCATATGAGGGAAAAAAACCACAAAAAGGAGTGATAGAAGTATGGAGTTGGCATTGTTGTATATAAAAGTGGTTAATTTATTAAAAGAGCCATGTAGGTCTATATTCCAATGGATCTATTAAGAAGTGGTGTATATATGCCATGGCAACATTGTACATTTGTATGGGTAAGAATTTTCAAACACTAGATTTTTTAAAGGTATTTATGGCTTATAAGAGGGGTTGGAAACCCCACATTTTTGAACAATTAAATTATGTTAAATTTTATTTAGTTATTTTCAAATATTAGATTATGTAATTAAAGTCATGATTATTTTGTGTGTATTCATGTGAATGTAGAAAATAAAGATCAATTTTTGAGTAATGAATGAAATGAATGTGATCTTATCATGTTGAACTAATTCTTATCATTTGATTATTGATTGGAACTATATTAATTTAAATACAAATGTGATTATAATTTTAGTATACTAACTACCTTGTCAACGAATGAGATGGATGCAAGACATGTTTAGTTCCCCCTCCCAATTGAGGAGAGAGAGCGTCATTAGGGAGAAGGTTGCAGATCAAGTTGGATCAACAAATTGTGTCATGTGTCTGAGAAATACACACACAATCAATAGTTTTGTTTGTGCTTTTGGCGATATAATCTTTTCATAAGTAATTGTTTGACTTTCCATATTTGGATGTGCTTAATTGTCTACAAATTTATCAATGTCTTAATTTGCCATGTGATGAGTGCTTTGATCATCATATGTGTTTTGACTATCATAGGGTCTACTAGGTTGGCACATTGTTGTTCTAAGTGTGTCTTCTTGACGTCAAAGATGTCAACCTTGTGTCACTAATCCTAGAGTGGAGTCTAATTCTTTTATTTGAATCTATTTCAAGTAATAGTTTACAATTAAAATTAAGTTTTTAATTGTTTGTGTTTATTTAAATTTAAAATAATTTTAAATAAAAAGCTCCATACAGTAGAATCATGGGAGTTTAATGTTAATGTTAATGCAGAGTTGGAATCTTAGTTATGCTTGCCACCACTACATGTCTAGGAGGCATGTGAATTAAGAGGGAATTTATTCTAGAGTAATGGGTAGATAAGACTAGAGAGTAGTGGAGGAAAAAGGAGAGAAACTTAGAATGATGAAGTTGTGGCAAGAAAGAAGGAATATGAGTGTAGAGTTACTATAAGGAGAGAATGTAGACGAAGAGAAGGGGCACAATTTGTTGACTTCATTTTATAGAGGAGATAGGAAAACCACAAAGTAAAGGAGGATAAAGAGAAAGAGAATGAAGAAAAACTTCCAAGTTAATCTAATTAGCATTCCTCTATGTTTTTATTTGAGGGAAAATTTATGGAAACTATTTATAATACATTCTAAATGTTTAAAAAATTGATTATGAGTTAGTAGAGCAAAAACCCTAATGCATTGAAGGATATAATTCATTAATAAAGATTTTCCATTTTATTCTATATTGTTTGAAGTTATGGAAACAAATAAGACTTTATCACTTAATGGAATGCATGATTTTGTTGAGAGACTTTGTATATATATATATATGTGTGTGTGTGTGTATTGAGTATATACACATATCTATATGTATTCAAAGCTTTATTTTATATAACCCTTGGTTATAATAATTCTTCATAATTGTACTTTATAATTGCGTAGAGGTATTATACTAGCAGTAACCTTATGGTTGTGTTTACAATATTAGACCAACATATATACTTGGTTTTTGTATTGCTCTAGAGTATTTGGGTTAATTGAAATCTACCCAAGAAGGATTCATATTATTGTGTGCAAAGTGTGAAATGAGGTCAATACCGATTTGACTATATTTATTATGTTGTTGTTTGAGTAAAATGTATATTAGAGCTGATGTTAATCAGACCATATAAATAGTAAATATTGTTGTGTAAAATGTGTATCAAGGAGATGCCAGATAGACCTCATAAATTATGTTTTTCTCTACATATGGTAAATATAGGCTCGATACTATGAGATCCAATAGTGAGTTTTATCTACATGCAAAAAACATATTTTAGTAGTTAACATGAACCATTACTTGATTGACTATGTTCACTTTACACGACAATCAAATAAAGATTCATAGCCATTATATTTACATATATTAAGCAGCTACATCATGTAGTGTAAGATGTAAATTACCAAGCAAATAAATCATGTTGCATAAGGTGTAAAATTATTAAGTATATATATATATATATATATAGTGTGTGTGTGTGTGTGTGTGTGTGTGTGTGTGTGTGTGTAAGATATAAATTATTGGTAGCCAATATTACTCTTCTATTATCACTTGCAAACATAAAAAAAGATGTTAGAGATCTATTGTGTAATAAACATCAACAGTATGTACCTTCTAAAGATAATGGAAACATAATTCATTACACAATATTATAGAAAGATAACATTTGTACAATTATTTTCGTAATAGAAAATTGAGTGGAAAAATAAGGCAATGGCTATCCAACCTACAAAAAGGCATGGAGGAAGCCATGTGGATTCGATGGCTCATACCTATCCGTGCAACCCTGTCTTTAACAGTTTCCATAATCTGTAGCCATTAACTGTTCATGCATTATTCATGTTATACATAGTAGTCAGTATGCCAAGCAACATTTACTTTCTCCAGCAAACCAATTTAATGTGCCAAAAGTGACGAGTACCTCCAACCAAATTATTTTTTTCATTCTTGTGTGTTGTATGTAAAAAGTAATGTTAATTTATGTATATACAATATTATTGTTATCTTATTATTATATATAATATTATGATAATATTATATTAATATACTTATAATATATAATATTTATTTTTACTTTATTTTTATACAATAATGTAAATCATTATCATACATAATATTATAATAAATATTAATATTGTATTATTTATAATTATATATATATTATAACCATAAATATTTTACAATAGTATTATATACTAGAATATGATACTATTTTTTTTTTAATTTTATTATGTATATTATAATATATTATACTATTTATATATTTTTTTTGATCAGTAATAAGGGTTTTATTGATATTATTAATGAAAATTAAAAAGAGATTACACTAGAAGAACAAAACAGAAGCTTCCCACCGTAGTACAACAGACACCATAGAGGTTCAATTACATCCACAAGATCCCAAGAAAGGCCTATTAACAAATTTAAAACTTAGAAGAGCCACTTGTTCTTTCTTTGGTCTGTGACCGAAGGACCATGGCAAAACTTCTCTTTTTTAAGTTTTTATCCTTCCTCCCCTTCGCGACTTGCTAGTCGTCCTCCATCTTTGCAGCCTCCTTTTGCCAATCATAAGAATTCTTCAGCACAACAAGCCCTCCTTCCTTCATTTTTGCCTTCTCATTCAACCAAACATCTTGAACATCATGCTGCTGCCAAGAAACTTCATGTGTTTCAACCACGGTTTGCCAATTCTGACCATCTATCACACCATTACAACCCCCTTTTTTTTGCACCTTCGACATTCCTAATTTCTCCCTACACTCTAGAGTTTTAGCACCATGATTATTTTGCTCTGCTTCATCTTTCTTTGCTCTTCCGTCCCCAACACCGTTTGAGATGAGCATCTCTATGTTGCCTAACCCCCCCAACTGATTTGAAGACTCTGGATGATTAGAATTTCCCACCATTTGGAAGTTGTTCTTGACCTACTCTACCTTGCTTCCTCTTTGTTTCTCCATCGCATAGTGTTTGTGAGAGACATCTTGCCACCAAGTTGTCAGTTTTGACCATCTGGGCTTTACACAATTTGCAACAATATGGCCTGTCTAGAAACACCTCCTACATTGAAAAGGTACCCCCTCATAATCCAAGGGTTGTACCCAGCATCCTTTGGAGGTTTTTATTGAAACCTCTTTAGGGAGTGCCTTTGAAACATCCATCTCCACCAAAATCCGTGCATAGGTGGAGTGCATAAGATTTGAGGAGCCTTCATCTACCATAAAAAAAACTCCTAAAGAGTTTCCAATAGCCTCTAGGCAAGACTCAAACCAAAAATGAAGAGGAAAGTTTGGGAGTCTTACCGAAAGAGGAGCTTTATCAAAGGTTTTTGTTGCAGGGTTAAAATCCGGATGCCATGGCTTCATGGATAGTGCATATTTCTCCTCCCAACTCCAAAAGAAATCACATAGGACTTTATTTCTATCAGCCACATTTTCAAAAACAACAATAAACAAGCCTCTGGTAGCAAGGTAGATTTGAATGCAACCTTCCACAACAGGTTCCCAATGCTTAGAAATCCATGTGTAAATCACACAGACGAGGCCAAAAACCCCTGAAACGCCCTATCAGACCTAGTTGAGAGAAAAATTTCACATTATGCATTACCTCTTCCTCAAGCTCCTCCTACAAGAGGACCGATGGTTTGTCAGTTTTAACTGCTTCAGTTGATATTCCTGTCGTTTGAAAGAGCAGCTCCTCACTGTCTTTTGCACCCTCTACTCTGCTTCTTCCATCCTTCCCTCTAGCGCCCTATTTACTACTACTACCACCGCTCTCTGTGCCTGAAGACTTATGGGTGATGCACATAGGCTCCTCCTTGCAGCTCTAAAAAGAAAGAGTCGTTGCAGACCTGAACTCTGCGCACGACATCTAGGGATCCCCCATTTTACATCCCCCAAATGAGGGAAAACTTGTCCCCTTTGCATCTTCAACCCCTCTTGGGATAGCGACGTCTGAATGTCTTCCTTTCAGGCTTCCCTGTTTGTTGCCTTTGCCTCGAACAAGGTCGTCACCATTCCTTCCTGAGAGCTCTCCAGTTTGATATTTTTGATTGCCCCGTCCCTCCAACTCTCTGCTGTTGGCTCCCCCAAAGCAACGAACTCCCTTCTTCTCCTGATGAACCAGATTCAATGGGCTTATGCCAACTGAAACCCTCGTAGCGCCCCCATTAAGCGGCAGTCGACCGTTGTCTCCCATATTTTTTCTCATATTAGCAATATTAGTATATGGATCATGTGATATATTATACTATTTATATACTAATATATAATACTATATAATATATTATATATTTTTACATTTACTTTATATGATGATTACTAAAAATATAAATCACTAATATATATATATGTACATATTGTCTATATTGATATTGAAAGAAAGATATAGCATTACATTGTAATTTCAAAAAAATTCCCACCACCTAGAAAGCCCCCATTACCTCCCAAACCCTACAAGGCCACTGACCATCCTACCAACCAAATCCATACCAACACCCCTGAACAGGCATCTAACTATCAGACCCAACCATCCTAGACTTGCAACAACAAAATGAGCAAGTACAAAAACCTACAAGAGAAGGAAAAAACCTTTCAATCCATCTAGACCACACCCTCCGCAATCAGAAAATCTTTGAACAGCCTTCGCCAGTCGACTCCACCAGACAGTTCCAGGTAAAGGTAGTGTTTCAAGAAAATTAAACCACATTTGGCCTGCGCTTGATAACGTTGAAGCTCTTCACCTTTTATGTCTAGGATAAACGAATACAACCTAATCCTCTCACCAGGAACCAGTGCTCGATGCAAATCATGAGGACAAGGAACTCCAACACCAGCTCTACCACAATTAAGACATCCATCGCCCCTTCCAGAAGATTATCCTAGACTAATTTCCTGGCTATGAGCATCACCATAGCACGCGACACCCCCAAGTCTAAGAGTGAGCCTTGCCGCGATATCGGTATTCATCCTCCATCTTTCTGTCGTGCTCATGAAATCTTCTCCCAACAACACCTCCACAACGCCTAGAGCACTAGCTCGTCCCAGACTTTAATCACTGATTTCAACCTCCCGTGCCTTATTCGACCATAGAACACCCAGAGCTTTCTGCCCAACGAAAGACTGATGGGAGTCTCCATTGCCAATGTTTGAATAAATGAGAATTCCATCACCCTATATTCGCTATAAATGCAAGCCTAGCAAACATCCCGTCGCCACAGTTACCAACACCATCCCGTCCTCCCACAAACTGGAAAAATAACTCAACAGAATGGACATTCAATACTCATCCATCTCTGTCCATCAACATTTAATACATGCTGCCATCCAACTCACCCTCCATCTGCGCTAGCCAAATCTATGCCATCCTTCCACCTCACGATGACACCAAGACTGAAACCTCCCACTTGGAAACCACAAGAGACTAATATATATTATTATTATAATATATATTATGTTAATATACTAATATAGGGGGGGAAATGGAGCTCTGCAACGGTCATGGAGGAAAACAATGATCAAATAAACTCAGGCACGGGGACAGAGGACACGAGGGACCCAGAGGAAACAGGAGTGGGAATCTCGATCACGTCTGGATGAAAGAGAGATGGGCCCATCCTCAGAACAATGCACAGAATGGTCGTTTTCATGAGGACCAGGCTCACAGGAATCTTCATTCGAACAGAGGTGCTGGTTCTTCTCGAGGCAGGACCAAGAACAGATAGTACAAAAATGAAGAGTTTTGCATACCTCAGCAACAAAACAAAGGGAAAAGAGGGCATAATGAAATTCCATGGCTGGGCAGACATCGCCCAAGAAGAAACCCTAAAGGTAGAAATGGGAAAGGAGGAGTTGTTTGGCAAAGGAAGTTAATTGATAAGGAATGGGAGGAAGCACGGGAAGCTATCCTAGAGGGAGAAAGGGGACATCATGGCCAACTCTTGCCCAAAGATCTAAAAGGTGGAAGAACCAAACTAGTAATCAGCTCTTCGGAATTGCAAGCGGAAGTCTTGAGGTTAGAGCAGTTAGGCTTGATTGGGAAATGGTTCAGGAAGGATCTCAACTGGGAATATTTGGTGAAGTGGTGGAAAGAATGATGGGGTTCAGAACTGCAGTTTAAAATGCTTCAAAATGACTTCTTCCTGGTAGTCTGTCCATCTAGAAAAACCAGAGACAAAATAGTGAATGTGGTCTGGGTTCTTGATGGTTGTGGCTTTTATTTAAGGCAATGGATAGTGGGTTTTGATCTGACAACCCACGTGATGGAATCCCTGCAAGACTGGTACAACTTACCAAATCTCCCTCAGGAATTTTGGGCTCCCTCCATTTTGGAGGAGATAGGTAATCAACAGGGCACATTTGTATGCGCAGAAGAAAGGAAATTGGCTAAGAAGAACCAAACCTATGTGCGCATATGTGTGGTAAATAAAGAAAACAGGAAGATATGGAGCGAGATTGAACTTCTAACGGACTATGGAAACTGGGTTAAAAAATTGAAGCAGGATTCTCTAATGCATAACAATCTGGTGCGTACTCTGGGCTGCAGAACACCTAACAAAGAGGCAGGGAAATCCTGCCTTTTGGATGTCCCACCAGTGACTCCCAGAATGTCAATCCGAATCAACACCAAAACCACAAATCCTTCTCCTCCAAAGGTAGGGCATGAGAAGACTCTGCAAACGAAGTGCAGGGTTTCTACCAAGGAGAATAGGGACAATGAGCAATCTTTGGTGGGTACCTCCCAAGTTGGGTCCCCAAGATCATCTGCAATGGATAAAACAAAAGGGAGGAAGGAGCTACAGGAGGACCAGATGGAGAGGGAGGATCAGTTTGTGGATTTAGAAGACAAAATCTATGAGACTCTAGAACTTCTGGGGGACAGTTGCTGGAATGTGGAATTGGACTCTCTGATAGAAGTTGGGAAGGAACTAGTGGAATTAGCAGAGGCGGCTAAAGCAAAGTCTGGGCTGCAGGAGGTAGGGCTTAACCTAGAAGGCATAGAGGACATTTGGGAGGTAGAAGGTCAGGAAACGATAGACTTGTTAAGCCCACAATCAGGAAAAAAGAGAAAGATGACAGAAGAACTATAGGCAGCCAAATCTCGACTAGGAATTCATAGAAGGGACATACTTAAACTCACTCCGGACTGCGGGGATCAGAAAAAGCGGGGCAAAATTCCTAATCAGGAAAAGAGAAAATAGGATGGGGAGGCCAGTGGACAACAAAAAATTGATTCAATGATTAAAGTAGGGAAGGGTGGAGCCCTTCCTGAATAGCAATGAAAATCATAACTTGGAATGTTAGGGGCTTACGCACTCCTAACAAGTGGAGTCTCATCAGGCGCCACATAGAAGTGAGTCAAGTAGAAATCTGCATTTTTCAAGAAACAAAATTAGGCGGTATAGATCTGGAGAGATTTGGCAAAAAATTGAGGTCATGGAAATGGATAGGTGCGGAAGCGGAAGGGGCTTCGGGAGGCTTATTGATTATATGGAAACCGCAGACAGTCCTAATAGAGGCCTTGAACACGGGTCTTCATTGGATGGTGTGCAAGGTAAGTAGTTTAATCTTGAATCTTCATTTCAATCTAATAAATGTGTATGGTCCCTTGATGAGCGTTCAGAAAAGATTGGTCTGGTTAGAATTGGGTGGTATCTTGAATGGAATGCAATAGGGTATTAGCATAATAGGAGGGGACTTTAATGCAATTCTTAGGCAGGAAGATAAGAAAGGTGGATCAGGAAAATCACTACAGTCCCAAAAGGATTTCTGTAGCTTTGTGGAGAGAAACTCTTTACTGGAAATCCCCATAGGCAATGGGAATTTTACTTGGAAAAATCATAGGAAAGGGTTTGGAAGTATAGTGGAAAAATTAGATAGATTCTTCTTCAAAGGAAATCTGAGCCTTTTTCCTTTCTCTTTCGAGAGCAAGATAAACTCTGGGATTGGCTCCGACCATTTTCCAGTTCAACTTCAAATAGACGGGGAGAAGGGGCCGATTCGTTTCCCATTCAAATTTGAAATGATGTGGTTTAAGGACCCTAGCGTGATGGAATTATTGGAACAATGGTGGAAGGAATGCTCTCCAGAGGGTTCAAGCTTATTCAATGTGATCACAAAGCTAAAATACTTGAAGCAGCGACTGAAACAATGGAACAAAGAGAGCTTCAAGAACATTTTCAGAGAGAAAGAACAAACGGAGGAAAAACTGGACAGACTAGCAGATGAAATTATTAATAGAGGCATGAACGAAGACTGCTACATGAAAGAAAAGGCACTAACCAACAAGCTCAATGATATCCTGGCCAAAGAGGAAGTCTTCTGGAGACAAAAATCCAGAGAGGTCTGGTTGAAGACAGGGGACATAAACTCGAAATTCTTCCACAATTCCACGAAAGCAAGGAGGGAATTCAACAGAATATCATGCTTGAAAGATGGGGATGGAAGATTGATGGAAGATTTGAAGGATATCAAGGATTCAGTAGTTACATACTTTCAGAACCTGCTTAATGACTAGGAAGGATCAAATTGGGATGCCCAAAATGTCTCCTTGCAATTCATACCGAAATTGATTTCTCAGACTCAAATGAGAGCCTTGAATGTCAAATTCTTTGAAGATGAAGTGAAAGAGGCAGTCTTTGGGATGCAACCAGAAAAGGCACCCGGACCAGATGGATTTTTGACCAGTTTTTTCCAGAAATGCTGGCATTTCTTGGGTAAGGATGTTTGGGAAGCCATAAAAGACTCTAGGAAAAACAAAAGAGTTTTAAAGGAAGCAAATAACACTTTAATTGCCCTCATCCCAAAGAAAGAAAAACCAGACTCCTGGGAAGACTTTCGCCCAATATCATTGTGTAACACGATTTATAAGATATTGGCCAAAGTAGTAGCTAATAGATTGAAGAAGATTCTCCCCACAATTATATCTGAGGAACAAATAGGCTTTGTCCCAGGATGTTCAATTTTAGATGGGGTGATCATTGCTCAAGAAGTCATACACTCAATTAAAAAACTGAATAAACCGACAATGCTGCTAAAACTGGACATCAGAAAAGCATACAATAGAGTGAATTTGAGATTCCTTTTCAAGGTAATGGAAGCCTTCGGCTTTTAAAAGGAGTGGTTAGATTGGCTCTTTGGTTGGGTGGCTAGTCCGCGTTTTTTAGTATTGGTTAATGGTTCTCTGGAAGGATATTTCATAGCCTCAAGAGGGCTTAGATAGGGGGACCCTCTATCCCCCTTCCTGTTTATAATAATGGTTGAAGCACTCAGGAGATCGATTGAAAATGCAAGGAGGTCCGGATGGATTCAAGGATTGCAAGTAACTAGCAGTCTACCCAACATCACGCATTAGCAATTTGTGAATGACACAATGTTGTTTGGTGAGGCTTCAGCAAAAGAGGCACAAAGATACAAAAAAATGCTAGAAGATTATTCTAGGGCTTCAGGGAAAGAAGTAAGGCTAAATCAGAGATATTTTTCTTCAACTCTAATTTTCCCAGTGAACTTCAAATCTTGCGAATTCTAGGATTTAAGATGGGCCAATTGCCATGCAAATTTTTGGGACTACCACTGGACAAAGGCACCAAAAGTAACAGTGCCTAGGGTTCTATGGTCACACGATGTAAGGATCGAATATCGTCATGGAAAAACAGGTGGCTTTCCTAGGCAGGGAGGTTAACTTTGTTGAAATCAACCCTTTCAGCACTTCCCATCTATATGATGTCCTGTTTGCAGCTCTCTATTGGAGTGAGCAAAGAACTAAACAGGGTGATGAAGGACTTCTTTTGGAAAGGCAATTCAAATCAAAAGAAAATTCCTCTCATTAAATGGCAAAAGGTTTGTGAGAAGAGGGATAAAGATGGGATAGGTTTGAGAAATGTTCTTCATCAAAACAAGGCACTGGGGGAAAAATTAGCCTGGACTATTCATTCTCGCCCCGATCTCAAATGGGTGAAGATAGTTAGAGCAAAATATTTGGAAGCAGACCCTTACTGCTTTCTAATTGCAAAATCCTTGCCATTTGGGTCTCGAATTTGGAACTTCATTAAAAATTGTAGAGATCTTATAACAAACTTTCTTACATGGGAAGTGAAGGATGGTAAGGAGGCTATGTTCTGGGAAGACTCTTGGGAAGGACATCCAGCATTAGCCGACATCCCAGAACTCTCAAGAGTAAAGGAGAAGACTAAACAAATCTGGGGATCGAAAGTTAGAGATTATATAGATCACTCGGAAGACTCAGCTGAAGGTTACATGAAGTGGAAATCGGTGAGCCTAGGAAATTGAATTCTTTGAGAAAGCACTATCAAGACGAAGGATATGGGGCAGACAAGGGAGTGATCGATTACGTTGGGACACTGCATCAAACGGGATATATTTGGCCAAGATAGGATACAATATACTATCATCCTCAACTCAAAAAAACTCAGAGTTCCCTCGAAATCTTTGTTGGAACAAGGTTTGTCTCCCAAAGGCTGGGATATTCACATGGGCCGCAGCTCAAGGAAGAATCCTCACAGGAGACAGGTTTACCAAATTGGGCTATCATGGTCTGACCAGATGCTCTCTGTGTCAAGAGGCTGAGGAAACAGTGGATCACTTACTCATTAATTGTAGGTTCACTTATCAGATGTGGTGTTGGTTGTGCACAAAACTAAATTGGGCAATTGTTTTTCCCAATACCTTATTAGAATGCTTAAACTCTTGGCCAAGTAAATATCATAACTCCATCTTTGGGGATCTATGGAAGATGAGTCCTTCAATCCTAATCTGGGAAGTGTGGAAGGAAAGAAACATACGTCTTTTTCAGGATAAAGAGATGTCGATCCCAAGGCTCCAGTGCAAGATAGAGGCAAGCATAGTAGAAATTTTCAATGCATAGCTGATGGTCAAACAGAAAAAATCTAATTTTACCAAATGGGACACTCGGATCATGAAACAATGGTTTAGAATCAAAACCCCCCCACTGGGCTGCTCAGGAAATGTAGCTTCCTCGGAATAGCGCAACAAGACACAGTGGATCCCCCTTGAGCAGGGGTGGGCCAAACTAAACTTTGACGGAGCCTCCAAAGGGAACCCAGGTCCATCTAGGACAGGTTGCATAATCAGAACTTCCACAGGTTCGACTCTTGGGAGATTAGCTCAGCCTCTAGCAGAAGGAATGAATAATGCAACTGAATTCCAAGCTCTTCTACTTGGATTAAAACTGGGTAAGGAATTAGGTATTAAAAATCTGATAGTCGAAGGAGACTCAACTCTGGTCATAAATGCTCTAAGGACAAGACAGATCCACAATTGGAAATTGGGGGTGTATCTGGAAGCTGCATTAGAGCAACTAAGGCATTTTGAACAAGTGATGATCAATCACACCTTAAGGGAAGGAAACACGAAAATTGACTCTTTGCCTAATAAGGGAGTAATTGAACCCGAATTCAAAGAATGTAATACAAAGTAATTTCTTGTGGGTGGCAGGGTGGGCCCCCTTCGTCCCTCATATAGCTACCTACTACTCGCATCCACGAGGTCGATGCATAAAGAGAAAATTAATCCAACAAAGAAGGAGAACTTGAGGTGGTGGACGGGGTGCGAAAGATGGCTACTTAGTGGCAAGGCCACATCATTCCAAGCCATCTCCAAAATGATGGAGGGAAGCGAAAGGAAATAAATCAGAGCCTAGCAAGCCACTAAATTAGGGAAGGCCTCAGTGTCGTCAGGAGAAATTAATGACACAAGAATCCAAGCGATAATAGCTCAACACGTAGGGCACGACAATCATGAAAACTAAAGCATTTGGGCCAAGTGGCAAATTAACTTCTCACGAGGAGATAGCCGAATGAAGGATGAAGGCCATAGGACAATGTCATGGCAAGGATGAAATGCTTGCTTCGGCATTATTCAGATTCGTGTGCGGAGGCTCGGCCTTACAACATACGGGCCTTTTAAAAGAACTGATGAAGACATTCTCACATTATGGTTTTTGAAATTTGGTTTGTGTTTTGTCTCTGTGCAGGGAACGGTCGACAAAAGGGCTGCAAATGGCGAGAACGAGCAGATTGAAATTCATTATCTCCATTTCAGCGGAGGGGCTGGAAAGTTTCGGTGTTGATACACCAGTCTCCTTGGTGGCAACAAAGAGACATAGCATTCTGGGAGATTACGGATCAAAAGCTAAAGCGAATTCTGCTTGAGGATGATCCCCTGACAATGGTAGCAGTCAAAATGGTATTAGGCAAAGGTCATCTATAAAGAAAGGAATTTGCGAGAGACAACGCTCACATCTTTTCTCGGTTCCTTGCTGTTATCCTGGACCTGGAAATCTTGAAGACGGAGGCAAAGGAAATGATGGAGCGTCTTTTCCGAGGCGACCTGCTAGGGGGGATAGAGAAGACTCTAAAAGCGGCTTTTAAGGGCAAAGGAATCCCGCGCCCCACAAACCTGAACCTTCTTTGGGAGACGAACGAGGCTGTCAAAGTTTTTCCCTTCATTTTAGACCTCAAGGGGCCAAAATTGATGAGGCACAGAATGGTATCGGCCATGGCAGTCGAATTCCTGAAGAGGAAGCTGAGGCTCGTGACGGAGGAGGGGATGGAATGGGTGGAAGACTTCACCCGGTTTGCAGAATTAAATGGCTTTCTGTGAGGCTTGGCCTCCATGTTTTAAATGTTTTAATGTTTTAAATTTTGTGGTTAATCATAGTACTAGATGGTTTTCAGTAGTATCGCAATGGAACTGGAAATTCGACACCGGTCGGGTGAGGCTCGGCCCCTGACTTTAATTTTCTGTATTTAAAATTATAATAGCAGATAGTTTTGAAGCCATGAAGTGGGACTGCAAATTTTGTACCAGTAGTAGCTTGTCCCGAGTTGGAAGGTTTAGCCGATAGGCTCAGATATTATGAAGGACTGTTATCTCCTGCTATGCAGACGCATGTATATTTTATATAAATTAATATAAATCCCTACCTTGCGTATCAAAAAAAAAATATACTAATATACTAAAAATATATTTTTACTTTATTTATATAGAGTAAATATAATAATATATAATTAATATATAATATATTATTAAAGTATACAAATAAAATAAAATAAATTATTAGTATCATATTCTAGTATATAGTACTATTGTAATATTATATATATATATAATACTAATATTTTGTTATAATATTATATATAATAATGATTTACATTACTGTATAAAAATAAAGTAAAAATATATAATATATAGAGTAATGTAAATCATTATTATATATAATATTATAACAAAATATTAGTATTATATTATTTTGTATATATATATATATATTATGATTTACATTAGTACATATATAATACTAAATATAATAATATAATATATTATTTTGTATAAAAATAAAATAAAATAAAATTATTAGTATCATATTCTACTATATAATACTATTGTAAAATTATTTACTATTATAATATAATATATATAAGTATTATACATATAAATATAAATAATATAATATTAATATTTATTATAATATTATATATGATAATGATTTACATTATTCTATAAAAATAAAGTAAAAATAAATATTATATATTATAAGTATATTCATATAATAATATATAATATTATAATAAATTATACATATATATAAAATAAAACATTAATATTTATCATAATATTATATATAATAATAAGATAACAATAATATTATATATACATAAATTAACATTACTTTTTACATACAATACACAAGAGTGAAAAAATTTACAACATACAAGAATGAAAAAATTAATTTGGTTGGAGGTACTCGTCACTTTTGGCACATTAAATTGATTTGTTGGAGAAAGTAAATGTTGCTTGGCGTGCTGACTACTGTGTACAACATGAATAATGCATGGACAATTAATGGCTATGGATTATGGAAACCATTAGAGATAGGGTTGCATGTGTAGGTATGAGCCATCGATGCACATGGCTTCCTCCATGCCTTTTTGTAGGCTAGACAGCCACAGTCAGAAGCAAGAGAGGGGTTTCAAATCTGCAGTGCAAGATCTCTGGTTCAAAAGATGATGATGACGACAATGATGGAACTTTTGCTCCCATTAAATGGCTTTCTTAGTATGAGGCTCCTACGAACTTGCTCATTGTGTCCCTTCTTGTTGTGTTTAGAGGGTGCACTAAGGTTTTGTCTAGAGCTGGAGGTGTTGTTGAAGATGAGGCAAATGATGCAGCTGGGGAAGATGCAATTGTGGGAGGCGACATTATTACTGAGGTTGGTTTTAGGATTTTTCACTCTACTCTTTTCCCTGTGCTCAAGAAAGTTGTTCCTAGGCCCCCTTATTTTGGATGGTCGATGGACACCTCTATTCTTGGACCAGTGATAGCAGTTGGCGTTGGATTTAGTGGATTTGCTGCTAGATTTGAATGGAATCTCGTTGTGTACGCTTGGCTCCAGTTGGGTTTTGTGCCCTCCTTATTCTCTCATTGTTAGTGGCTGAAGGGAGTACTGGAGTTTTCTTTTTAAGTGAGATATGTGCGGGATTACTTTTAGATTCGACTCAAGTGTTTTGGCTTGAGCAGTGGTTCTTAAGGGATAGAACGTCTGATGCCTAGTATTGGAGGCTTTATTTCTTGTTGGAATCTAGGGATGCTTTGATAGGATTTCCCATGGTGGAAGGTCCTCTCTTCCATGCCTCTGTTGTTGAGGCTTGTCTTGGGTTTGTCTTCAGAAGTGATAGATTGGAGCAATTAGTCCATTGTTTATGGATCTGAATCATGGAGGTGGTTGTTTTGCTGCAAGAATAGTTTTTGGTGGGCTTCTCTATGACCATGTTGGCTTTCCTAGAGGCTTCTAAGTCAGGTTTCCTTAAGGGAACTTTTGCTACCCTTTCACCTGGTATTTTGTTGTTGGGTTGGTTTTTGGTGGGTTTCCTCAAGACCATGTTGGTTGACCCAGAAGCTTTTGGTTTTGAGGAGAAGATTGTTCTTGCAGGTGATGATGGGGTTCCATTTACCTAGGTTATTGGTTACCAAGAGGGCTTCTTTTGATCTTACCACAACTTCTTCTCCTGCTTCTCCTATTGAGATGGAGACTTCTCCTATTGAGGTGGAGACTATTTTGTAGGAGAGGTTGGGGTTTTGTATCGTCTCCCTTTTCTCCTATTGAGGTGGAGACTGTTTTTGTAGGAGAGGTCGGGGAATTGCTGCAAGGGGGCTTTTGTTTCCCTTATATCGAATTTTAATCCTTTTTCTCCTAGTGAGGTGGAGATTAAGGATGGTGATGGGATCTTGTATATACATCAAAAGGTAGCCATTTCAAAGTTTTTTATTTTTTCGAAGGCTTTCTCTTGTAGGGTTTCTTGGCTTAGGATAGTTGTTTTCCTAAGTAGGTTTATTTTGTGGTGGTGGCCTTAGTATTGTAGCAGTTGGGTTTCTTTTGTTTAGCTTCTTTTAGACTATTGTTGTTTGGCTGCTACTTGGGTATGTTCTCTCTTTAGGCAGTGTTCTATTAAAGGGTTTTGGGTCCCTTCAAAACCTGTTGGTTTGGACCAGATGTGGTCTTTTGTATAGGGTTTTAAGGCCCCTTCAAAACTTGTTTTCCCCTAATAAAAAACAATATAATTGGTTAGTGTGTTTGATCTTAAAAATGAGATAGTACAAACAAATAACCCACTAATAGGAACAATTCTATGAGTCAATCAAAGATATTATTGTTGGTTTTCTATTGTCATTTCTATGGAGAAAATCTTATGTACTGTCAAAAGTAGATTTCACCAATAATTAATTTAAATTGAATGATTGTTATTATAAATATAAATATATACATGTGTGTTTTGAATGAGCTTCAGATACACACATATATGCAAGTATATTTATAACTCATGCATATTAGTTAGTATGAACTTGATGAAGTGAGAAATGATAGCCAAAATTGTCTTATTTTGTTTCTTAGTTGAGTTTATAGAAAATACTTCAATTATTTGAGTTGAAATACGTTTGGTCATGAAAATGATTTATTCTTGAGTTAAGGATTTTTTTTGGTTTCAATTTCATCATCACTTGAGTTGTAGAGTTTTTGTGTAAATTTGAGAAGTCTTAACTTGATTGTGTTGAGGTAAGTTCAAATAGGAGTGGTGGACACACAACCCACAATTCCTTTTAGGATGTGATTATGCTTTAAAATGCTTTGGCCAAAGTGTGCATAGTTGTGTACATTATCAGTCCACGATACTTGATGGGTTGCAAGTTAACTAGATTTCATACTTAGCTAGAGGGTATTTAGGGTTGTGTGATAAGTTGCAAGCAAAAAATTCATTAACTTAGACTCAATTTTTAAATGACATGGTACTATTGCATATCCCTTTTATCTAGTACCCTCATGAAGTGTAGGGCCACTTCTAGTAGGAAGGTGTGCAGGGGACTGTTGGTATATGGTTGGAGGATGGCATTCTCCCTCCACACAAAAGTTTAGTATGCTAGAGACTTGCTACTCGGGGACACATTGCACCTTGAGAAAGTGGTTCTTTCAAATTGTAAAATTAATTATTGCATTTTGTGTTGTGTGAAAATATAAAACAAGATATAGCAATTTTTAAAATGATATTGTGTAATCATGGTTACTTTAAGTATAAAGGTATTTTTTTTATAATTGGATGATAATGTATTCTAATTCTGGTGATAAAATGAAATGAAACTTGAACTATATTGATATTAATATGATAAAAAAATTACTGGGGTGATTAATCTTTCATAATGATGTGATTTATTATAGATATACTATTCCTTTGTGAAAGATGTATTCTTAATTAATCTATGATAATAATAAAAAAATAGGTAGTTTTGATACAAACCTAAGGGTTTGTTACACATGGCATTAGAGCATATAGGCTCAAAAATAGAACCTATGAGCTCACTATAAAATTTTGGAAAGAAAAATGATAACTAATAAAATATTATTTTCCTATACCACACATGGTGGGAAATAAGTCATGGAAGCATGTCAAAAAAACAAAGAACAAGAGCCCAATTAAGAAAGAAACTTAAATATTTAAACCACCTTCATTGGAAGAATTGTGGCTATTTGATTTTGGAACCTTGGTGATGACCATAGATCATATAAAACTAATAAAAGGTAATCAAGTGGGGCCTAAAACTAAAAATAAACCCAAGATTAAGAAACCACTAGTGGTACACAATATGTCCTTTGGGTGTGGTCACAACATGCCAGCCATGGGTAGTGGGGTGATAAAGGAGTACTTATGTGTACATCCCACATCAAGTTTTGTATTATTGGACTCTAATGGAGAAGAAGAACTGGAGGAGGTTCCATTATCTGATTAGTTCTTAACATTGAAAAGTTATTGTAACTTGAAAAAGAATTTTATTTAAAGATATGTTCTATTATAAATAATGATATGTATTTCCAAAATTTAGATTTGAAAAAAATAATATTTTGTTGCATTACCTATAGGTGTTGCATGATCTTTAAAATGATTCTAACCAAATAGTTAGATAACTATGTCAATATTTTTCATTAACTTGATTATTATAAACAACTCTAGAGCTAACATACCATCGTCCTAATGTACCAAGATCAAGATGGTGCAAACTAAAACCAACCTTGGGAATAGTGAAAATGATTATAGATTGGTTGTAAAAGATCTTGCAACTAAGCTAGACTAGATACTTGTAACCTTAAATGACACTAGATAAAGGATAATAGTTATTGAGTGAGAAGTATAAGAACCTTGAGAGGAAGAAGATAAATAATATGGAAATTACAATAATTTCAATGTAAACTTAATTTTTAAAGAAAACCTACCTAGCCAAGCTAACAATGAAGACATGGAAAGGAGGGTAGATGATAAATATCGCCTTGTTTAAAAATTGGCAAGAGACACAAAGAAGATTAATCCACCAAATTTTGATGGAACTATTTTTCAGTGATGAAGCTGAGTCTTGGTTGAGTTAGATGGAGAAGTATTTCGAGATTTAAAATTACTCTGAGGTCAGTAAGGAATATGGGGAGTGTATCATTTATCAAGAGAAGCTTCAGTATGGTGGGTAAATAAGAATGTTGAAATGGATTTGGATTCCCATCGTTGATACATGGGATTAGTTTGTAACCTTATTCAAACAAAGGTAGTTATCACAAATCTACTTTGACCAAAAGATGATAGATTTTTAAAATCTTAGGCAAGGAGACTTGTCAATAACCAAGTATTGGGAGAAGTTTATGATGCTATAGAAATGTGTACCTCAATAGCAAAAGGATGAACAATTTTGAATCAGGAAGTTCAAAATAGGTTTAAATATGTAAATAGGTGGATAAATAGATGTTCATGGACCTTCAACAATGGACCAAGTTTTTTGTGAATTTCAAATGAAAAGTTCAAATAAAGAAAATATTTGCCATGCAACTAAAGAAGGAAAAAGAAGGTTGCGAATTTTATATTTTCATGGTGGATGAAGTGGAAGATCTCGAAAGAACCTACCTTACAAAAATACCCTTTTCTACATGAATTTCAAGATGTCTTTCCATAAGAGCTGCTAGGATTACCTCCAAGAAGAGAATTTGATTTATCTATAGATATAGCTATAGGATCTAAACCACAATCTAAAGCTCCATATAGAATTACCACTATATAATTAATGGAGTTGAAATCCCAATTGCAAGACCTACTCTCGAAAGGGTTAATCAAGCCAAGTGTACCACCTTAGAGAGCACTTATAATCTTTGTTAAGAAGAAGGATAGTATCATGTGTCTTTGCATCAATTATAGGATGTTAAACAAGGCCATGGCTAAGAACAAATATCCTCTACCCTACATAGATGATATTTTTGATCAAATGCATGGATCTATAGTATTTTAAAAGATTGAATTGAGAGACATATATCACTAGTTGAGGATAAAGGAGGCTATTTTGAAAATAGCTTTCAAAACAAGGTATGGCCATTATGAATTCATAGTACTACCTTTTGGATTAACTAATACCCCAACTACTTTCATGAATTTGATGAATAATGTATTCAAAGATTTACTGGATAAGTGTTTTCTTGTCTTTTTAGATGATATTCTAATATATTCAAGAAATGAAGAACATAGGTACCATTTGAGATTGGTATTGAAACATTTGAGAGAGCATAAATTCTATGGGAAATTATCCAAGTGTGATTTATTTTAGAAAAGAGTATATCATTTGGGTCATGTTATCTTGGTAGAAGGAATTTTAGTGGATCCTAATAAGATAAATGCAATTCTAGAATGGTTGGTGCCAAATAATGTTCATGAAGTAAGAATTTTTATTGGTCTAGTATATTTTTAATTGATTAAGCAGGGAAAGGGCCCTAACCCATACATAAAAGTACAACAGACCAAAGAACAACATCTAGTCAAAATAGCACAAAGAGGAAGCAGAACAAAGAAACGCTTCCCCAGCCAACCAACCAAAAACTAACCAATGCCCTTAGCATCAAACATTATAGCCCTATCAGTCATACTAAAAAAGTTAAACCAGTCGATCTTAAAATCCCACCATAAAAGCAGGTTATAATCGCATAACCTTAACATAGTGTCCAATCTAGAACCAGAGTTCCTAACAAAGATACCACTGGAAATATTAAATTCCAGGCACCAACAACCAATAACAGTATTGTAACAACCAAAATTAACAAAAAGGAACATAGGAGCACATGACAGAAAGAAAGAGGACCAACAACCAAGGATCAAGCATCCTTGATCAAATTCCAAGCCTTTAGCAAGTCTTTGACAGAGTCTTCAACCTTCTCTTTGGGATTCATCTTTCCAGACAAGTTTGCTTCATCATCCATTGCCTATTTCCTCTGCTACTTCTTAATTTTACCTTGACCGAAAACCATGGCCATCACAACATTTTCCATTACTGCATCCACCACCTTGCATAAGCTCTTAATAGCATTTTCAAGAGTCTGGAATCTAATGTCCTTACCTTCCTCCTGCATTAATTTTTCCAACATCTCCATCCTCTCTTCCACCCTCTAAATTCTAGCAATATCAGAACCCAACATGTTCTCTTTGCTAGGGTTATTGATCTCCATAACCTTCGTGTCATTAGTAACATCTTCTTTTTCCACAACCTTATCATTGTCCTTTTCAACCTTCTGCAAGAAGTTCATCTTAAAATTTTCAAAGATTGCAAACCCTATAATGTCACTTAAAAGAAAGGGATGCTAATTTGAGTGGAATGAAGAAGCCTTCTAAATTTTAAAATAGAGGTTGACCTCATCACCAATTTTAAGGGTCTTAGACCTTAAGGGTCATTTCATTGTTACAAAAAATGCATTAAGAGAGGGATTGGGAGAGTTAATTATGTATAAGGGAAATGTTTTGGCTCAAGTCTAGGAAAATCCATCCTTATGAGGCAAATTATGCCTCACATGATTTAGAAATGGTAGTAGTAGTTCATTCCCTTGAAGTTTGGAAACACTGTCTACTTAAAAAACCCTTCGAGATAAAGACTAATAATCAAGGACTCTAGTATATATTCACCTAACCTAACTTGAATGCATGTCAAAGACATTGGTTAGAACTCTTGTTTGACTATGATTTCAATACTAATCAGATAAAGTGAAAAGAAAATCAAGTAGTTGACACTCTTATTCATTGACGACATCTTGTAGCTATGGCAATAATTAGAACAAATTTTCAAGAGTAAGTTCTTAGATTCTCAAAGGGAGATGATTATTACATGAGCAATTTTTAAAGATATGATAGATTTCAATTTGAAACAAGTAGTTTACTATGGTATAAGGGTAGAATCTATGTTCTAAATCAAGGAGATTTATGAACTTTGGTGTTAAGAGAATCAAATTGTGCACCATATTCATGACACCTTGGGGTAACCAAAATATTAGTAGACATAAAACCGCTATATTTTTGGAAAGGAATAAAGTAAAATAGAGTAAATTTTATGGCTAGATGTCTAGAATACCAAAGGGTTAAGGCTAAGCATGTGCACCTTGCAAGATTGTTGTATCCTCATGATATACCATATTGGAAATGGTAAGTAATTAGTATGGAAATCATCTAAGGTTTACCCATATCTATAAATTACCATGATATGATTCTTATGGTGATTCATAAACTTACAAAAGTTACACTATTTATACTAGGAAACTTAATAGATGGAGCTCCAGTTCTAGCAAGAAGGTTTGTGTAAGAAATTTTTAGACTTCATGGAGTTCCTAGGAAAATAATCTCATATAGGGGTGCATGGACGAATTTGAGGTTTGGAAAACCTTATTTTCAATGATAGGGACTCGATTGAATATAAGTTCAACCTACCATCCAAAATCCAATGGCCAAACTAAAAGAGTAAACCAAGTGTTAGAGGATATTTTAAGAATGTATTGCATGGATTGACAATACAAGTGGAAATAATACCTTCCACTGGTTGAATTTGTTTATAATAATTCATACCACTCTTCTATAGAAATGTCTATTTGAATCATAATATGGAAGGAAGTATCAAACTCATATTCTTTGGAATAAACTAGAAGATATGATTAGCCTTGGGCTGGAAATGTTGATGGAAATGGAGGAGCCAGTTAAAACTAATCCAAAAGAGGTTAGTTGAAGAAATGATAGAAAACATATGTGGATGCAAAACAAACTCCACAATAGTTTTTTTAGGGACAAATTTATTTTAAGAGTCAAATCCCATAAAAGTTTAATAAAGTTTGGGAAGTTAGCCAAACTTACACCTAGATATGTGTGCCTATTTGAGGTCCTTGAAGTAATCAACCCAATTGCTTACATACTTCCTTTACTACCCACATTAGCTTGCTTGCATAATTATTTTCATGTTTTGTATTTGAAGAAATATGTGTTTTATTTTGATCATGTTTTTGAATAGAATGCTTTTAAGGTTTTGGACCTAGGAGTGGTTACAATTGAGCCTCTTAGAGTGATTGAGGTTTGCAAGCTACACTTGCATAACAAATAAGTCACTTGATACAAGGTCTAAGGGGACCAATATTTAGAGGACATTTACAATTGAGAAGATTATGAATAATTCCACCAAATTTTTTTCGTATTTGTCTATTTAGGTAGAATCATAATTATTGTTACTTCTTGAATATGCGATATTTTTTTGAACTAATTCTTCAAGGATGATGACCTTTTTCTAAGGGGGGGGGGAGATATTACACCCCATTTTTGAACAATTGCATTATGCTATATTTCAATTACTTATTTTCATATATTAGATGATGCAATTAAAGTATGATTTTCTTATGAAGTTTTACAATAAATACAATTTCCATGATATGATTATTTTGTGTGTATTCATGTGAATGTGGAAAATAAATATCAATTTTTGAGTAATGAATAAAATGAATGTAATCTTATCATGTTGTTAATTCTCACGAATTGATTATCGATTGGTATTATGTTAATTCAAATACAAATGTGATTATAATTTTGATGGACTAATTACCTTGTTGATTAATGAGGTGGATGCAGTATAGGTTTAGTTTCCTCTCCTAATCAAGGAGGGAGAGCATCATGAAGGAGAGGGTTACATATCAAGTTGGATAAAAAATCATATAATGTGTTTGAGAAATTCACACACACATCACTAGTTTTACATGTGCCTTTGGTGATGTCTTTTATCATAATTAATTATTTGAATTTCCATGTTTAGATGTGCTTAGTTGTTTGCAAATTTGTTGGTTTATTAATTCGTCACATGATGAGTGCTTTGGTTGTCAAATGCGTTTTGACTATCATAGAGTCTACCAGGTTGGTACATTTTTTTTCTAAGCATATCTCTCGATGTCAAAGATGTCCACCTTGTGTCACTAATCCTAGAGTGGAGTCTAAGCCTTCTATTTGAAATTATTACAAATGAGTTTAAAATTAAAAATAAGTTTTTAATTATTTGTGTTTACTCAAATTCAAAATAAGTTAAAAAGAACCTCCACATAGTGGAAGCATGGGAATTTAATGGCAAAGTTAATGTACAGAGTGGGAATCTTAGTTATGCTTGCCACAATTGCATTTCTAGGAGGTGTGTGAATTAAGAGGGAAGTTATTTAGGAATAATGAGTGTATAATACTAGAGAGTAGTGGAGGAAACATGAGAGAACCTTGGAATGAGGAAGTTGTGGCAAGAAAGGAGGAAAATGAGGGAGTGTAGAACTGGGTATGTGTATGAAAATGAGGGACCAACTGATCTTGGATGAGAAATTGAAGATAATTATGCTTAAAATTGAAGATGCAATGAGAATAAGAGTTATAGTGCTCTAATATTGAAAAAAAAATGGCGAGCGAAGTGGAGCAAAATTTTGCAGGAGCCCAATTTGGCGAGGTGAAGCAGTTCAGGGCTGGAGGTCATGGTGAGCAGAGAAGGAATTCGAAGGCGAAAGTAGGGGAAGATACTGGTAAGTGGGCAGAGGAGGTTGAACACGTTGTCTTGGAGGATCAAGTGTATGTGCAGGTGGGGAAGGAACCTTGGCACCAAAATTCAAATTCAAATAAGCATGGAAGTAGGAATCACGGTGAGCAAAGGAGGAATGGTTGGTTATGGAATCCCAACAAATGGTTGAATCAAGGGCACAAAAAGGATTATCCCCTAGGGATAGGAATTGGAATGGTGGTCCTAGATCTAGGGGCAATGCGAGGGCCAAGGATGAATACGACATGGGAAAATTTTCAATGGGGTTTTGTTTGGGGGGCAGAGATGACCCTTCTCAACCTAGGAGGGGTGATAGGGAATCCTTGGTGATTGGATCAAAATGGTTGTGGACTTCAATTTCATATTTGGAGCAATGGGGTATGATCGCAAGGTGGTATGGGAGAAGCTTGAATTGGGATAGTCTCATTTGATGGTGGTAGGGCCGTTGGGGTGCAAAGATGAAATTCAAAGCATTGGTGAATGGTCTCTTTGTGGTAATCTGCCCAAGTAACGACATCAAAGATCATATCTTGAAAGGCATATGGCTAATGGGGGGCTTTGACTTCTACATTCACAAATTGGAAATAGGGTTTGACCCGTTGAAGCATCAGTTGAAATGGTTGCAGGATTGGTATAGTTTTCCAAATTTACCAATGGAGTTCTGGCAGCTAGCCATATTGGAACAGATTGGGGACCACCTTGGGAAGTTTGTGTGTGTGGAAGAAAGAGTTCAGTTGGATAAGATAACCACACATGTTAGAATATGTGTAGAAAGAAATCCCCATTCTTCGTTTTGGAGGGAAATCGTATTATTCGTAGATTGGGGAAAACTGATCAACCTCTGATCTTAGAGCCATCCACAAAAAACTTGCTCTTGGATACCATTTGTTGGTGCTCTCTGGTGAATGGGTTGGCTGATAACAAGGAAGGTCAGGTGGTGAAGGATCCAGGACCAAGTGACATTGCAATGGAGAACCAGGAAAAATAGGTTGAGAATAGGGAGGAAGCACCTATAAGGTCGCGAAAGGGGTTGTTGGTGGAGGCCACTAACTCTTTTGAGAAGAATGTTAAAGAGGCTGAAAATGAAGCTGTTGAAACGAAGGAACGTACTCAATCAGGCTTGGAGGACCAAGTGCTAAGGGAGGTCCTGTTGGCTAAAATCTCTGATGCTCTAGATGTAATGGTGCCTAATGTTAGGGAAAATGATTTGGATTCTCTAATGGAGGTGGGTTTTGAACTAGCTGAGTTAGCAAAAGCGACAAAGGAAGGTACCTTAAGTATGGGAAATGAAGGGCTAGAGGAGGAGAGGGATGTTGAAAACCAAGATGTGGGGCCAGATCTTTGGGATACAAATGTCTTGGGACTTCTTGTCATGCAAGAGTTGCCAGATTCAACACCCTCAAATGCTAAGGTGGATGGAGGATTGGGCATCAGCCAAAAAGAGACTGGTAAGTTATCCCCAGATTGTGGCGAAGCTAAGTGAAGAGGCAGGATTCCCAACCTAGAAAAAATAAAGTGGGATGGGGAGGCTTGTGGACAGTTGAAGATCAATGAGATGTTGAAAGTAGGGAAGGGCGAACCCCTTCCTCAACAACCATGAGGATCATTACTTGGAATGTTAGGGGCTTAAATGCCCCTAACAAGCAATTCCTGATTAGGCATCAAATGAAAAGATTTTAGACTGATATATGTTTGCTATAGGAAACCAAATTAAGTGAGATAGAGAATGAGTGCTTTTGTAAAAAGCTAAGAGGGTGGGATGGTTTTGGGGTGAATGTGGATGGAGCTTCAGGTGGGATCCTCACCCTGTGGCAACCTCAAACCGTGTGTATGGAGGAACTAGCCTTGGCCAGGCATTGGATAGCATGTAAAGTAAGAATCCTGGCATCTAATTTGAATTTTGTTTTACTAAATGTCTATGGTCCAGCCACTTGCATTAAAAAAAGGGTGCTTTGGAGGGATTTAAGCAGATTTTGCTTAGATCCTACCTATGAATTCATTATTCTAGGTAGGGATTTCAATTCTATTTTAAGGGACTTTGATAAGAATGGTGGAGTAAGGAGGAAATTTCAATCTCAAATTGATTTTGAGGGATTTGTAGAAAACAACACTTTGCTCAAAATCAACATGAGTAATGAGCAGTCTACTTGGACCAATAGGCGGGTTGGGTTTAGCAGCATTGCATAACAATTGGACAGGTTTCTGTTCAAGGGGGATTTATGTCACTTCCCCTTTACTTTGGATAGAAGGATTCTCCTTGTTGCCGGATCAAATCATTTTCTGGTGTTGTTGGATATTATTGGTGAACGTGCTCTTGTCAAATGCCCCTTTAAGTTTGAGAATATGTGGTTTCAGGATCCACATTTCCTTGATCTCATTCAATAATGGTGGTCTAGTTGCAGGCCTGGGGGTTTGAAAATGTTTAATATTGTGGTAAAACTAAAATTAATTAAGCAACACCTCAAGCAATGGAATAAGGAATATTTCAAAAATATTTTTGAGGAAAAGAGGGAAACAAAGGAGGCTTTGCACTCTTTGAATGATGTCGTCATTAGTCAAGGAATGGATTTGGATAGGTTTAATCAAGAGAAAGTGTTGATGAACAAGTTAAATGATTAGTTGGAAAAGGAAGAAATATTTTGGCATCATAAATCACAGGAAGTGTGGTTGTAGGGTGGTGATAAGAACATGAAATTCTTCCATAACTCTACAAAATTGAGAAGAGAGGTTAATAGTATCTCTTGTATCAAAGGATAGGATGGTAGGATGTTGGAAAATGTCGAGGATATCAAAGTTTCCATGGTAGACTTCTTTTAGACATTTCTTAATGAACCCGCAAGGTCGCGTTTACAAGACCAACAACTTTTTCTTGACAGTATCCCCTCCTTAATTTGGAAGGAACAAAATGAGAGGTTGTAGGCCAAATTCACAAAATGTGAGATTAAGGAGGTGCTTTTTCAACTTCACCCGGACAAAGCTCCAGGTCCTGACAGGTTCCCAGCTAGTTTTTTCCAAAGGTGTTGGATCATTATTGGTCTAGACTTAGTGGATGCTATTGAAGATTCCAGAATCTATGGGAAATCCCTCAAGGAAATAAACATCTTCATTGCTCTCATTCGAAGAAAGAAAAACCTGAGTCTTTTGAGGATTTTTGTCCCATCTCTCTTTGCAATACCATAGACAAAGTCCTTGCCAAGGAAATTGCTAATAGGATAAAATGTATTATGTCTATGATCATTTCAGAAGAGCAAACCGACTTTGTTCTAGGAAGGTCAATTTTTAATGGAGCTATTATTTCTTAAGAAGCAATTCAATCAATCTAAAAGATGAAGAGGGAGGCTATGTTGATCAAGTTGGATATCAAGAAGGCGTATGATAGAGTGAACTATCATTTTCTCTTCAAGGTTCTGGAATCATTCAGTTTTGACAAGCAGTGGTTGAATTGGATTTTTGAATGGATAGCATGTCCAAGATTCTTTGTTTTACTTAACGACTCTCTGAAAGGTTTCTTTAGTGTTTATTAAGGGCTTAGGCAAGGGGACCCACTCTCCCTTTTCCTTTCCATTATTATGGTAGAGACTCTTGGTTGGGATTTTTCGAAAGCCAAACAAGCTGACATCCTGAAAGGTGTTCAAATCACGCATGGAGTTCCTGAAGTCACACACCAACAATTTGATAACGACAATATGCGTTTTGACATCTCCTCAATAAAATAGGCTAAGGGGTTCAAACAAATTCTTGATAGATACTCTCAAGCATTTGGTCAGGAGGTAAGTCAAGCTAAATCTAAAGTTTTTTTCTTTAATACTAGCATTGTCAAGGAAGTGTAGATACTTCGAATCTTGGGGTTCCACAAAGGCCAACTTCTATGTAAATATCTGGGCCTCTCATTGGCCAAAGGTGTCCAACCAGGCAAAATCTAGGATGCAGTGTCAGAAAAGATCAAGTCTAAACTTGCCTCATGGAAAAATAAGTGGTTGTCTTGGGTTGGGCGATTGACGTTGCTAAAATCTGTGCTTGCTACAGTTCCTATTTATATGCTATCCTATTTAGCTTTATCTAGCGGAGCTAACAAATTTATTAATCATAATTTAAAAAATATATCTGGAAAGGAACCTCAGACCAGCACAAAATTCCACTAATAAAATGGAAGAAAATATGTGAACAAAAGGAAGCAGATGGGGCTAGTGTGAAGAATATGCTTCTACAAAACCAAGCCTTAGGGGCTAAGCTGGTTTGGGAAATTTATGCTAAACCTGAGTTGAAGTGGGTCAGAATCCTAAGAGAAAAGTATCTTAAGGAAGGTGATCATAACATTTTTGTTGCAAGGGTGCTTCCGAGAAGCTCATGTATTTGGAACTTCCTCTGTAGTTGTAGGCATATGATTCCGGATCATCTTACTTGGGAAATTAAGGAGGGAAGGGATGCACTTTTCTGGGAGGACTCATGGGAAGGCTAGAACATATTGGCAGAGAAAGCGGATCTAGCACAGGTTATGCCAGCCACCAAACAAGCTTGGGGTAGTAGGGTGAGTGACTACATGGTGGTTTCTAGGGATTCAGGTAGTCTCAACTACAGGTGGAAAAGCCTTAGTGAGCTAAATTTGGATCCCAGGTTAGTTGCAATGTTTGAAGAGGAAATGGATCAATGGGTTATAAGTATAAGAAGGGGTAGAGACCTCTTGAGATGAAATGTATCTCTAAATGGAAATTATAATGCCAAAGATGGTTATAGGATTTTGGTTGGTTCTCATATGGCTACACTGTGACTGCCCATTAGTTTGTGTTGGAGTCTAGATTTCCTTCCAAAAGCCAAACTTTTCATTTGGGCAGTGGTACAAGGAAGAGTTCTTACAGCTGACAGGTTTCACAGATTGGGTTTTGTAGGGTCGACAGGATGCATTCTTTGTAAACAGGCAAAGGAAACTTGTGATCACTTGTTTGTGATGTGCCCCGTGGCACAACATTGTTGGTAATGGCTATGTACAAAACTTCAGTGGAACACGAATCTTCCTAATAATCTCATGGGACTGTTGACAGGATGGCTAAAACTCTACAACAATGCAACCTTTTGGGGCCTTTGGATTGTGGGGTCATCAATGGTTATTTGGGAACTTTGGAAGGAGTGAAATTGTCAAATTTTCTAGGAGAAGGCGATGTCCAGGGATTCTCTTCTAAACAAAATTGAAGCAAGTATTGTAGAAATTGTCAATTCCAAGTTGGATATGTGTCAAGGTGCCAAAACTACTTTCACATTTTGGGACGCTATGATGAGGAGAAATTGGAGTGGTCTATCTGTCCCTCCATAGCTTGGGGTAGGCAGGGTAGCAACACAACTAGAAAGAAGCAAAGTTATTTGGAAACCTCCATAGGTTGGTTGGTTAAAAATGAATTTTAATGGGGCCTCTCATGTGAATCTTGGAATTTATGGTGCAAGATGTATTGTTAGAGATGAGTAGACTAGGTGTCTTGGGAAAATCGCTACTCCTCTCCCAAATGACACTAATAATGTTGCAGAAATGCAAGCCCTGATACTGGGTCTGCGACTGTGTAGAGAGTTAAAAAATTTAATTGTTGAAGGAGACTCAAGCCTTGTCATAAATGCAGTCAGGACCAGAAAGATGTCTCATTGGAAATTGAATGCCAACTTAGAAATAGCCTTGGAACTATTGGATGGTTTTGATTTGGTGATTATCAATCAAGCATTGCAAGAAGGCAACATGGAGGTAGATTTGCTTTCCAATATGGGGGAAGACGGTATCACTATCAAAGAATTGTCTTAGGCTCCTTTTGATCAACCCAACTAAGACTGGTGGGCGGTAGGGCAGGGACTTGCCACATGGATTGTGGCAAGTCTGTCGATTGGTGGGTTTGGAATGAGGTGGACAGGTGTGGACCAGTTGATGGATCCTCTTTGCATGTGCGATAGGGTGCATGGTGTTATTATGACACCATCATTCTATGGTACCGTTGGTGGCTTGGGAGGCTTTAATCGCTTCCCACAATAGTTGATAAGACTGTTCATCTTGCTTATACGCATACTCATTCACTTTAGTGATAGCGACATCGACATTTGCAAAGGTTCATGTGGTTGGAACGTTGGCAGTGTACAATGTAATAAAGGTTGCTTTCATTGTGGTGTGGCTCCATTCTTGTTTGTGGGTGGTGAGGGTAACACTTACTTCCTCTGCTGTGTAAGCTTGCTTTTTCGTTTCATTTCTGGTGTTTGGGTGAGCATGGCTGAGCGCTCAAAATTTACGATGGAGATTTTGGTGGAGTCGACTACTTGCTTTGGGGTTGATACCCCCTTAGCCTTTGATTGCAAGGAGTGTTAGAATTCCTTCTGAGAGATAACAAACTAGTGCTTAAAGCGCATTCTATTGAATATCGACCTGCTAACGGTCGTGGCAGTGAAAATGGTGCTTGGCAAGAAGCACTTGGAGCAGAAGGAGTATTTTCGTGCAAATTCGCATGTAGAATCGCGGTTTTTGGCATCCACTCTGGACAACTGGGTCCCCAAGGTCGAAGCAAAAATTCTGATGGGAAAACTATTCAAGAAGGAGCTGTTGGGCGATGTGGAGAAGATTTTAAAGGTTTCCATCTCTGGAAAAGGTGCTCCATGTCCGTGTGATTTGGAATTGGTCAAGAAATCAGGGGAGGTTATCAGAATTTACCCTTTCCTCCTTGATTTAAAGGGGATGGCCCTTGTGCGACACATAATGATTATTGTGGTTGCGGTGAATTTACTAAAGAAGATCTTTCGCCTGGTTGAGGTCAACGATGTCGAATTGGTTAAAGAGTTTGATGCCTTTGCAAAAGCAAATGGATTTCTATAAATGTTGGGTCCCTTGTGCTATGGTGTTGGGTTTGGGGGTTTAGTTGTTTCCTCTTAGTTTCTTTCTGGTGGGTGGTTTATGGATGGTTGGGGGTGGCTCATAGTAGGGTTTATGTAAATTCTTATTTCCTGCACTGTTCGATGGTCCACCGAAGATGGGGATTTTTCTAGGATATGCTTGGTTGTCTCTTTTTGGTGATGGTTGCATATGGCTAGTAGCCATTTTTGGTATGTTCCTCTGGGGTTCAGTTTGGGCGGTGGTTTCTGGTGTTTTTTTTGTTTGTTCTAGACTCAAATCCATATCCTGCGCTTGTAGACGCTTGTATACATTTTTTGATATGAATATAATCTCTCTTACGTAGCAAAAAAAAGGAGTTATAGTGCTCTGAATCTACCTTCTAAACTACTATTTTTTTTTAAAAAATGGTGGAGACTGAGGGGTTCAAATAGGGGGGCCACACAAATTTCTCATGTTTTTGTCAAAAAAAATAAAATGTTTGAGCGGTCCCCTTAAAATGTTAAATTTTTTTAGTATTTTGAAAATCACTTTGATGAAATATTGCTAACACCATTTAGTTTATGCTTGATTTTTCTACTAATTTTTTAATGAATATATGCATTTTTACTAGTTTTCAAAGTAGATACATCTCAAAAAATAAAAAAATGAGCATGCTCCTTATTAGGTCTCAAAATCATTGCTCCATTTCCTAGAACCAAATCTTTCTCACAAGGTTGTAGTGTCGTAAATTATCACCCTTGAAAATTTCACACTATGTTTGGCTCCCCCTTAAGTGCTTGAGCCTCAATATGCTTATTAAATACTTGTTTTATTATCGTCTTCAAAAAATTAAATTAATTTTAAGAATTTAATTTAATTATTTATTTAACAAGCTTCAAATTTTCAAAATAGGTCTAGACTAGGGCACCCTTGCCCTTGTCTACCCTATTTTGGCCCAAAATTAAATATTTTATTATCAGAATTAATAATTGTATACAAATTTAAATTCATTTGTCAGCTTTTCAAAATAATTAATGTGGAAATGTTGAAACAACTATAAATATAAGCTTTTTTCTCCATTTGAGCATCTAGAAAATTTATAAATCAATTGAGCATCCTAAAAAGCAATCAAGACAATTTAGGAGCAAAATAAGCAACATTCTACACCACTTTTATTAGTCAAGATTATGTTTGCAATTCATCATCAAATCCATATTCATGCATAAATAGGATGTTTCATATTTTATGTTTACTATCACTGTGAGCACTAACATTTGTAGGATCTTCAAACAACTACCAATTTCTCCTTATATGAGATGTGGCAAATGACTTTAGTCCATTAAGGAATGTAGATTTGAATGGTAAGTTGCAGCATTGTGATTTATCATTTTTTTTTATCATTGTGAGCACTAACATTTGTAGGATCTTCAAACAACTATCAAATTCTCCTTGTATGAGATGTAGCGAATGACTTCGGTCCATCAAGGAATGCAGATTTGAATGGTAAGCTGCAACATCATGATTTATCATTTATTTTTATCCATTTTCCTCTACCCAATCTAGGGTAATCACTCTTTATCAAACATCAACATAGTTGTTTATGGAGGTGAAAACACCAATATGGGGTTTGACTTAGGCAAGACCCTATACAACACAACCCTTCCTCTCTTCTCTTTCTTGCAGGTTGTAGATATGAAGTGGATTATAGAAAATTGAAGACCTCAAATCAAGATCAAGCATACAAACAAGTTCTTTCATCAAATTAGGGCAAGATCAATTATTTGTTGACTGATGAAGTTCTGAAGTTGATTTTGACAGAGAAGCACCTACAAATTGTGATGCTCCTATGTAGGTCTTGAAACTTAGAAAATCCTCATTTCCATACAAGGGTGCCCTCACCCTAATCCAACAAGTTTGACTCCATTTCTGAATGTTAGGTTCCTCATTTTCTTGCTCTCTGCTCTCATGCTTTTTGTTTATGTTCATCAGTTTTGTATTTTTTTGAATCTATGACATTTTTTTGTAGTTGCATAGTTAGCCTAGTTTACAATCATCAATCACACATATCATATCATTCAATCATTTCATCCCAAAATATAAAAGGGGACCAAAACCCTGATCAACCATTCTAGCTCTCCCTTGAGGATAGTAGCCAAGTGGTCTCTTTTGATCATTTTTGTGTCCCTCGAATGTTAAAAGGTGAAATTGGTGATTTAGCTTAGCTATTAGCCCTAAATCCTTGATGCAGGAGCATCTAGGGTGTAAGAGAAATCTTGCATCAATTTGTATTGTTTTCTTTTCAAATAAGGGTTAAATTGGCTTTAGTTAGCTGAGTATGGAGGTCTGCAAGAGTTTGAGCTTTAAGAGCAATTGACATGAAGGAGGAACAAAATTTGTCATCCGATGTTCAATCAACCTGGACTCATCAGAGTGACATGGCGATTTTGAAGACATTTTGTTTCATGTCCCTTTGACATGGTGATATCAAGGGTGGCAATAGTGGACAGTTATGAAAGCTCTACATTGGGTTGACAAGTGAATGTTGGCAAGACAATATAAGTTGTTCCTTTAATACTTTGATAAGATGTTCGCAAGGTTGGTGTGCTCATATCAGAGAGGTATATCATTTTTGGCAGGACACAAATACAAGTCTTTTCAACATTTTGACAAGCCTTTCATCAAAGAGACAAACACATTTTAGCGGAACATTAAAGTGAGTCTCTTCAACATGCCAATAGGATGGGATCCAATAGAGTGTGATAAAGGAAAATGATGATGTCAACATGACATGTGGCGGTGAGCGACTAGTCGATATATCAAGACATATTGGTGATGTTGGTTGTACAATGATGACAAGGATGTCATGTAGGCAGTGGGGACCACCCTATCAAAGCTACAAAGAATATCGGTGAGACCTTCTCATTTCGGTGGGAGTTGCTACTACGTCTCTTCGACATTCCAATGGGAACTTCATTGGTGGGACATCACCATTTCAGAAGGAGCTACTTGGGAGTCCCTCCAATAGAGTGATAGGAAATAGGACAACAATGATGATCGAGTAAGGTGAGGACATGTGTTCCAATCTGTTGATTTCACATCTTCGTTGTGAATCAATGCAATTTTGGTCAATGATTGGCATTGACCTAATGATGAAGCATAGGTTCGAAGGTGATTTTCATGGCATGATGTCCATTGGACGATCGTGGCGGTACTACGACAACATGAGGGGGAGGAATGTCTATAAGTTAAGCCAACCAGAAAGAGGAATGGAGGCAGAGATATATATAGATAGACAAAAAGGGAAGGTGGTGGAATAACATGTGGGTTAGGAGATCGTGGAGCAAATTTTGAAGCCCCAATCTACATATTTGGCCGATGTTTTGCAATCAGGCCTATGTAATGCTATAATTTCTTTTCCATTCCAGTAACAATAAAATCTTTGTTTTCTTCCTGCATATTGGTTGTGTTGTCTGTGTTGTTGCTGTGAGATTGAGACTATAAGGGGAGCACCCTTCGTCAATCCCTTTTCACCTCATTTCATTTTGATAAACTTGACGTCTCTTACAATTGCAAAATTCTGACTTACATATATATTGTTCTAAAATTTAAGTCAATAATAGGTTGTTTGAAAGTGTCATTATTCAAAGTGCATTCATGTTATGTTAAATATTGAAATAGTAATTATTTGCATCTCATTTTTCATTTACGTAAACTTAAAAGTAATATATTTTCAGTATTTTAGAGATAGATCCAGCTAGTTGTCATATCTTGCATTTTGGAAATGGTCATATATCAAGTGATTTGAACTTACGAAACTTGTTTAATTAAATTAAAACATCAAAATTCATGCATGCATGTGCCTCATATAAACAATTTAGGTTATCTTCTATTTCTAATTTTTTTTTCCAATCTCAAACTTGAACTTGCACAGTCTAAGATCCATACACATTGTATTACTTTTCTAGACTTTTAAAATTTTAAAATTCTCATTCCTAGACTAGGGTGCTCTCACCCTTGTCCTATCATTTTTAGCTTGAATTTCAGTGATATTTTTGTCTCTATAACCTCTATTCAAATATGTCTTCTATCTCTAAGTATCTTCTTTGCCTCTATCAACATTGTTTTTCTTTCTCTTCATTATATGGACACTTATGTGTCTTGAATCTTGTAATTAATTTATGAGATTCATGACCTAGTGTTTTATATCAAATGCTCATGTGAGACAAAGTTATAGACTCATGGATTCCCTTGCTGCAACTACATATAGTGTTGAGCCTAAGTTTGGTAACTCTTTCACTCAAGGAATCACAACTACACAATCAATCTTTGATCCTATCCCTACTCCCACTTTACCAATGTATTCTTCACCACCAACCATTCATGTGGACTTGGAAGCTACTGTTGCACATGTACCTGAAGATAAAATATTGAAGTTAGAGAAAGACTTGGAAAGTATTCAATTGTACTTAAGTATTGAATCCTTGGTTAGAGAAATCGTCCCTCTTGTGGATAACCTTAGAAATTTTACCAATGATTCACAAGGAATGGAAGTGTTATACAACCTGGCTCATATAGTGGACTCAAACATCCCTGCAACAACTAGTTGTGCTCAAATTTTTATCAATTCTCAAAGTGGAAAACAAGTATCCTCTCCTACAACATACATTCTATTCCCACTCTCACCCCTCCATTCATAACATCTACCACACAATATAGTAGTGGTCTTAACAATAGTTTGGGACTTTCTTGTGGAATCATTATAACTTTGTTCCATCATCTACCACACCTCCATTCACTTCTCCTCTCATCAACAATAGTCCTACACATTGTAGAAATTTTCAAAACACGTCACCAACCAATCCTGTCATAAATAAACTTTTGCAAAACATGTCCTCTTTACAATGAAAAATTTCAAACATGAACTAAACTCAATCTCATTCCAATCCTCCAACATACCTTACATGTAATCTGTTATCATTTTCCATCTTAAAATTGCCTATCCCACCAAACATTGAAATAACATGCTTTGAGAAGTATACCGATAAAGGAGATCCTAATAATCATGTATCTACATTTACTACTTTATGTAGTAATTTCCTTTTTGAAAATCCGCTCTCTTAGCTAAAATCTTTTCTTGATCATTGAAAGACATGGCCTTGGAATGGTTTTGTTATAATTGTGAAAAACATGAGCCATAGGATCAAAGAATGAACAAAGACACCTTCCATGCAAGAGAGCTACAAACACTAATAATTTTGATTTTTGATTTTTAAAATTTCTAATAAAAGAAATTTTAACACCGACCTTAGATTTTTTTTTTCTTGACTTGCATGCACAGATTGTATAGGGGTTGTATGGCCCCTATGCAATTTTTTTTTCCTCAGAAGCTTTTGATAGGGAATATAGGAAGATTTATAGTCAATATTCATTGAATCAACCTCCTAAATCCAATGGTGAGGTCCTTTTCATGTCAAAATGCAAATAAAAATTGCTCACCTCTAAAATTTCAAAAAAGAAATGGATAATCCAAATCTGAAGCCTGTAACCCTTGTTGAAGAAAAAATAGAGAACTCAAGAAGGGGCTCACTAAATCCATGATTTGATACCATGTTAGAATTGTGAAAAATAGAAGCCATAGGATCAAACAACAAACAAAGACAAATTCCATGCAAGAGGGTTGCAAACAATAATATCCACTATTCCACAATAAGAAAAAGCTATAGAATACAAGAGATCAAGAGAAGAGAAAATCTCAAGAGAAGAAGTATTATAAGGCATCAAAGGTATGAAAGCTCAAGAGAGATAATACAATGAGGGTTGAGTGCTATATAGGAGCAATCCTAAATGAGAAAGGGATTAGATCATGACAATTGTCAACATCTCATGCAATGAGGCATAATGATCTAATAGCTCTCTAGTTAACATAAAAAATCACTCCTAAGTTTAGGTTAAGTGCATGAGAATAAATTAGACTAATAATTAATTAAAGAATAATTAATTAATGCATGATTACTCTAATAGGTTTTACTCATTATCTAATAATTCAATCACTTCTTTCTCACAACTTGTTAATGAATCCATTCAACATTTTCAAGAAAACATTGGACTTCAAGTTATGTTACCTAATTTGGTCCATTGCAAACAAGGACCTAAAGAAAAAGTGATTGATTTTATAGGGCAATACCAAGCTCTTTATTCACAAATTTTATATTCCCTCTTGGTTACCAATATACAAAGAGTATTTATTGAAAATTTACAACCTAAAATTTGAGATAAGATCTTATTAATGAGATATCATTCATTCACACATTTATGCACGATTCTCTGTGATTATCAAATTTTGATTAGCTAGTATGAGGGTTCACCTCCCTCGGCTCCTAATAGTCAATCCAAAGTTGTTCCTCAATCTAATTATCAATCATTCAAAAAGAAAAAAGAAAAAATTCATCAAAATAAACTCTCCTCTATCTTCCAGTAACATCCAAACACAATTTGCCGCTATATCTACAACACCATATCAATTCAAACCAAGAGATAGAAAATTTTCACAATTTCCCAATTTCCCAATTCTCTTCATTTATTATGTAGTAATAGCTTAATAAGAATATGATTCAACTTCCTCTTATTCATCCTATTGATCCCACTAAACCCTTACCTCCTCATTTTAATGCAAAAAACTTTTGTCAATATCACCGTACACCTAGAAATGATACAAAGAGATGTATGCATCTTAAGAACCAAGTGCAAGACCTCATCGACTCTAATGTCATCCAATTGACTGGTGCCAATGATAAAGAGAACAAATTAGTTGCGTTGCCTAATCAAAATTTATAAATATTTACCAATCCATTACCAAATCATTCAACTAACCTTTTCGAACAAATTTATGATGAATATGATATTGATAACATACCTAATATAGTCAACATGATTGATGTTCATCCTCACCAAGACCAACCTAAAACCTTACCTAATATTACCTTCACCCATATCGATCCTTCTATACATGCACCCAATGGTCCTCTCTACATCACTAGTAGAATTATTGATAAACCCACGTGGGGAATAATCATTAATCTAGTAAGTTTAGTGAATGTGATCACAAATTTTTTTATTTATGTGCCTGAATTATATCAAGAAAATTATGAACAATCAAAAGTTTCACTAAAAGCTCATGATGGTTCTACTTGCCCTACAATTGGTTTTTTAACCCTCCCAATTCAAGTTGGACCCAAAAAGTTGGATGTTCTATATACCATAATCTCAACCTCAAATCAATTTCATGTGAAGTTAGGTCATCCATGGCTTACCTCCATGAATGTGGTCCCCTCCATTATTCATAATCTCAACCTCATATCAATTTCATGTGAAGTTGGATGTTCTATTTATCATAGTAGATTTAAACCTTTGAATCTTTGTGGAAACTTTTCCCTCGATTATTTTTTGCCTCAACCGGCGCAACCCACTTGACCTCATGAAGATTTTCTATTTTTATCATATCAAAATTTCAAATCTAATTGTATTGCTCAATTATCCCTTACCAATATTCCACTCGAGGCTCCTCAATCTCTAGTGGTTACAATGGTTGTTCTTCCCACTCCATGGGTAGTGAATAAAACTCAACCCGAATCAAGTATTCTTCCTCAACCTTGACCATTTGGTATCTATGTCGTGGTTCCCCCTCCACCATCCTATCAAGGACCATGAGACAATCATTCGGTGAGGCCTTCGGGGATTACTTCTATGCTTATTAAAGAAAAGAAAAAATTGTGTGAAAAATATCCATCTCCTATTGTTTCCCAACCTTTGATAGTTCCTTCAGGTTCTCTTATAAAGGAGGAAAAGGAACCAATATTGGAAAGCACCCCAATTCCCTCTTCACAATTTGGAGCTCATGCAAGGTGCAATTGAAATGTAAAGGAACATAAGAGAAGACATCGTGTAATCGCTCGTTAGCTTATCTAAGGCAATAAATTATCACCTAATGACCTCTCATCCATACAACCAAATGCTAATAAGATACCAACCACCCATCTTCATCATCACCCAAATCCACTTCACCTCCCTCGCCAAATCATGAAGTTGAACCTTATTTTAACCAACCAAACAAATGTTTAAAAATCTCACCTCCCTCCCCACCACCTAGTCCAAAAGTTACTCACATGGTTGATAGTGCCTGCAATCACAGTGGTAGCACTAATGTGCAACCCATTATGGTATATTTTGATTCCGATTTAGAAGATAAAATGAAAGAACACAAATAAGATCATAATGAGTTATCACTTATGTTTACAAAATCAATGAATCTAGATGGGGGCAACCATGATGATCTTCCTCCAGTGAGTGACCCACCACATGTTGAACTTGGTACCTCTCCTTTTATTGCACTCATTGCAGTCCCTTTATCATATTGTTTGCCTTCTATTTATGATGAGCAAGATTGGGATGCAAATGATTTTCTATAGATTGGCTCACATGTGTGGTACCCCTTGTTTCTTTATGTTTTTCTTGCATGTAATGTGACCTCCTCATAATGTGTTTCTCAACGCGTATTTGTGCTAGTTCTCTTTGGACGACCCTTGATGTTCCCATTAGCACAAGGATGCAAAGAGAACAAATTTGTTGCGACATTCCTCTATTTATATATTCTTTCCTCTTTGTGTTGCAAATGTCTTTATTTTATTCCTTTTGGGAATGATGCAAAGTGTTGGGACATTTAGGTCTCTTCCATGTTGAACCAAAAGCATTTCTACCTTTTATTCATGTGCTATTTCTCCTTTGTGTTCGTAGTTCCATAAGTATTTGGGGGATGATGTCAATTCAAAGCATGATCATATTAATATACATTATCTCTCATCTATATTTACCCTAGATATTTGGATCCTTCATGTGTTATATTGCATTAATTATATGGATTTGCATTGGGGCAACCCCTTGTCATGATTTAGATTTTTGGGAACATATCACTTGGCATAGGGTTTCCCAACAAGCTCTCATGCCCTATCATTTTGCAAATATCACTTGGTTCTACCTTAAAGGCAATTGATACCAATTGGCATTAACAACTACTTTAAGGTGGGGGCATACATTTCATTATGTGCTTCACTTTGTTCACACACTACAAACTTAGTGATGTTGTCATGGCATATTGATCATATTTGTAGCACATTATCATGGTTATTTAGCAAACAATGAATTTTTTCCTATAATTCTTGGTATGGTTGGCATGAGAACTGACTAACCTATGTGTGTTTGCATTTTCTACCTTGTTGAAACTCACCTAGCGAATATCGGACTTCACTGGCTTGTGTTGTTTCTTATCAAGATCATCTAGTGAATACTTAACTTCACTAGTTTGTGATTCCTTTATCTATTCATGGGTCACCTATAACATATCAGACTTTGCTATTTTGTGATTTATGGATGCCTTTGGTATGGATCTTGGAAATAATTTACATATCTTGCTAGTTCATGATTTCATCCCATCTTTCGTGTTTGCATCATGTTTATATTGTGTTTGTATCATGTTTGCATGGTTATTTTGCATTATGTTTGTTTTTATGTTAGCTTTGTGTCTTCATTGTGTATGCTTCATGTTTGATTATCACATGTATTTTTCTGCATTATATGTGCATTCTTTTATCTTGACATTTTTGTTTAGTAGGATCTTAAGCCTGGGGGCTAGCACATCCCCTAGTTTAGTGTCATCTTACCTCATCAATGTTTCAATGAAAGAACCCTTACTATATTCTCCTTACTTTAAGGTGAGTATAATCGTATGTTCACTCTCACTAAAGTGGGGGCTAAATGCAACATTGCAAATTGTCACCCTTGACAATTTCACACTTTGTTTGGCTCCCCTTTAAGTATTTGAGCCCCATTGTGCTTATTAATTACCCATTTTATTGCCTTCTTAAAAAACAAATTAATTTGGGAATATAATTTAATTATTTAACTAACGAGCTTCAAAAATTTAAAATAGGTAGACAATAGGGCACCCTCGCCCTTGTTCACCCTATTTTGGCACAAAATTAAATATTTTATTGTCGGTATTAATATGTTTGCAAATTTAAATTCATTTGTTGACTTTTCAAAATAGTTAATGTGGGAAATGTTAAAACACTTATAAATATAAGTCTTTTTCTCCATTTGAACATCTAGCAAATTAGAAAATCAATCGAGCATCTTAAAAAGCAATCACAACAATTCAGGAGCAGAATAAGCAACATTCTACAATACTTTTATCAATCAAGATCATGTTTGCAATGCATCATCAAATCAATATTCATGCATAAAAAAGATGTTTCATATTTTATGTTTATTATCTTTGTGAGCATTGACATTTGTTGTAGTACCCTCCTGTTTACAACTTATAGTTGTGATATTGGTGTTTCAACTTCACTTTTTCCTCGTGTATTATATGGTGATTATTTCATTTCTCTGAATGGTGTGCATTTGCTGAGTGAAAATTATGTAATCAACTTTTCAATAGATTACACAACAAGGACTTCAACTATAGCTATGTGAGATATAATCTCTCCTCTCAGAAAGGGGCGGCACCCTTCTTACTGCTTTCAGAAATAAGTAAAACTAACTAAGTATTTACAACATGTACACTATGATTAATGGATTCGGGGTGTGTCACATTCATCCTCTCTTTTTTCAGAGAAGATGTTTTACAATGCTCCACGGTTGGTAGTTCTCATTCAGTGCAACTTCAAACTAAAGACAAAGCAATAATTCCAATATCTCTATCTTCACAAAGCCAAGCGTAGAGATACCAACATGATAACAATAATGATATAAACGAGAAAGGAAAGCTTACGAAGGCACAAAGTCATTATGTAACTTTCCAACAGTAGATGCTTGAGATACATAACAAGTGTTATATTACAAGCACAAAGTCTTCTAGATACATCACCACAATAGTTCCACAAACAACGCGAACAAATGCAAGCACAAAGTCTTGTAGTTCATCCACCAAAGGTTACTTATAAACTTAAATTCAAAGTAAAGAATGTAACACAAAGTTCACATAGATTTACTTGAAGCCCTTAGATCTCACACAATAATCACTACCAATCTTAATCAACTTCCAAAGACGATTGATCCAACACAAAGTCTAGTATAAAACTTCCTTCTTTATTGATAAGATTCAGATTCACAAAGTTGAACACAAATTTTCATACATTTTTTGCAAAATGAGAAACACTTCATTGCTAGAGATAAAAGATAAACAATACAATAGAAATCCCTCATATATATAGAGGAGAGGGATGAGAAAATCTAGGAAATCAAAGGAGTAAAATTAGGAAAGTTAGGTGAGCTAATTAAGGAAAATCTCACCCAACTTTGACCAAAGTCAAAGTGTAATTTGTCTTCAAGAAATTACATCTCAAATTTTTTGTGCAATTACATTTCGAGAAAAAACATTTAAGATGTCAAAAACTATTTACAAGATGCATAATGGAAAGCATCAAAAAGTCTAACACTAGAGATCAATAATCTTCATGGTTCCTTGCTTCGGCGTGGAAGTCTTCATATTTCTTCCTGGTCTCGTACATGAACTTCTCATCCAGACCAACAATGCAATCCACAATGGTGTGAATCCTCGTGACAAATCTCATGGCGGATGAGTGAACCTTTTTGCACCTATCAAGATGCATTTTAAGGTTATCCAATGTAAGCCTTGTATCACAAATGACATCCAGAGAGGCTTCTGAAAAGTTTGCACTATCAACCAACTTCATGATGGATTTTAAAAAGATCTGGGATAGTTTTGTGGCCGGTAGGAAGATACGATTCTCCTCAAGAAGTTTCCCTGGTAACTTCTTGATTCCTCTTTCAAGAATCACTTGATGCCCTTCGACATCTTCTTGCACTTGGTGGAGATCCTCTATAAGAGACTCAATCACCTGAATACGATGCTTCAATGATTCTCTTACCTCTATGATTTTTTCCTTGTCGGGAATTACCTCGGCTTCCACCAATTTACTGAGCTTTTCCTATTTCATTTGTGACCATGACAACAAGAATTTTTTCATATCTCTGCACTCCTAGGAAAGTTCACTCTTCTCCTTATCAAGCTCTATTGTGAGCTTGGTCAACAAAGTATTTTTTTTATCCGCAACAATTATAATCTGAGAACCGTGTTCTACAATCTTTTTGATGAAATCATACAACACCCTACCTTTGGAGGAAAACTTCTCAGCTTTCTTGACAGTTGGGTCCTCAACACTTACCATTGCTAACGGTTGCACATTAATTGAAGATCCTACAAGTCTCCTTACAATAGTGGCATAATGCTCTGCCCTCTATTTGTACATATTATGAGCTTGCTCCATTTTGTCCAGTCTTCCAACCAAGATATCCAAAGTTACCTGCACATTTGCTTTTACACTTTCATTTGTAACTTTTCCAAACTGGACCCTTGTCACAATGTAATCCTCCATGTTGACATCTCCTTCCTCCTACGCTGGTATGCCAATTTTTGCATATTTATGACCAGTCTTGTCAACATTCAGCCGTGAATACACTTTCGCCTTTTTCTTCCCCTTAGCTTTTAGAGGGACTATCTCTTCAAGGTCGAGCTCTTTTGGAGAAATCATTTTATTTTTTCGCTTTGACACTTGAGATATCAACCAAGGGGGAAGAGAGGAAGTACGAGCTTTTGGATTAATTGTCAATTTTGTTGTCACTATCACTTCTAAAGTAACAACTGGTATCGTGACAATGGGCATAGTGTCTGTCATAACTACTCCTGTAGTTTGCACATTGAGCTGATCATGCATGAATTCATTCATTAACCGATTAAAAATAATCTCTGAAGTGATATCATATGATGACGATTATAGGCTAGGAATAGATGATGGAGGACTTGACAAAATATCAACAGTGTGTATACTTGTCACTGAAGGAGTATCACATATGGTTGATGCTGTAGGGGTAGGTGAAACATCCATTGCGGGTATGATGGTGGCGGGAATAGGTGATGTAGGAACAGGTGGTGGAGAAGTGTTTGGATTTGGAGGTGTATGAGGAACATTTGAAATCACAGGCGATGATGTTTTGGGAATTTCTTCAACTACATACTCAAGTGGAGACATAGTTCTTTCTTCATCATGCTCGGGTTCCTATTGATCATCCTCTTGTCCTTCTAACTTTGGTTCTCCTTCAGAATCACCTTCAGACTCTAGTTCACCCTCAAAATCTTCATCTTTATCAGAGTCTGCTTCTGCCGAATCTTTTTCTTCAGCAGATGGATCATTGAAATTTCTTTCTTCATTCGAATCTATCTCTTTAGAAACAACCCCCTTTTCTTTGTAGCAAGATGGTTCAGATTCCATAGTTTCTCCTTCTGGGATGGCTCGTGTGTCCTTCTTGCTGACAATGAACTTGATCCTAGGGCCTCGTCGCGAAGAAGTAAGAATAGCCACAAATTTATCTTTCATGCAAAGTTCTTGTTGTCGATTGGCTTCTACTTTAGATTCTTCTCCCTTAGAATCTGTTATGAAAGTTCTCATCTCAAAGCCATGCTTATGTAATCACTCTATAGTGTTAGACAAAATTGGTGCCAATCTTTCCCTGATGGAAACACTTTCTTTTTTGGACCATTGAATTGCAGGTAATGGCCTCTTGGCTATTTCTTGTTCATTGTAGGCAGCGTTCATGATGTCACCAGGATCTGTGAAATCCTCTGGTAGGTCAACAACACCAAGGTCTCTTATCTATTGTATGGTTATCCTACAATAATCCATCTTACGAATGGGCTCCTCATCTCTGCAATCAACCCAAATGTCCTCAAAATGGTACCTGTGCTGATGACCCTTTTGCAACTTCTTCCTAACATTTCAATAATCAAAATCAAACCTATATCTATAGGTTCTGATTGTCATGACCTACATTTTTGCATAGACTGATTTGGCCTTTTGTACAATCTTGATAGTATACCTACTGATTGTTAGTGGGAACTTGAATTCTGGCTTGTGAATCTTTCTCCACTCTTTGTGGACTAAAATCAACTATCTGCACAACTCCATGAGAACCCACTTGTATGAGGGGTATCTAGGTAACATGTAAGGGAAACTAGTGTAGCACCCTACTCTTAGGTAAGTAAAAGTTGGGAATTGTAGATATATGCATCTGACTTTACTTACCACTTTGTAGGCCTCATAAGATACTCTCTTCTTTTCGAGAGTCAGATCAAAGCTGAAAAGAAGAGGCATGAAGAAATCATCAGTAACCCTCCTGAAATGATGAAATATTTCCTTCAGCTCCAGTTGATAGAAAAATTTGTACACAGGCATGGTGTTCCTATTCCCTTTTGTAGATAGACCTGAAAATTGCCTCATCATGACTGCAACATACACTAGGTAAGAAGTCATATAGAACTTCAATGTGGACGACACATTGATCAGTTGTTCATGTATTTCATCGCTGATTTGTTTACCCCAATCAATTTGAACTTTTTGTCTTCTTATGATTCTGATGTATTCATACATCTAGTCATGAAAATAGGGTGATTCAAGAAACCCCTTCACTTTGCTCAAAAGTGTGATCATATCTCTGACATCTTCCTTGAAGTCACTTCGCGGAAGTCCCTTTGGCCATTTGGAAATAGTGTTCCTAGGTTCTTTCAACCATTGGCTATTTATCAGGTATTTGGCCTTGCCGGGATCTAAGTCATAGACCTCTTGCACTTGTTGTATCGAGATGTCCGTGTACTTCTACATATGTGAAACTCTGAAAACAATATCAAAGAAGTCAAGGTCAAGTCTCAATATCTCGTGCCCAGAAGAATCAATCACACTTTTGCTTTCCCTGATGTAATGGGATGCAACTTGAAGGAAAAATTCTGTATTATATGTATAGGTAGGGAACATAGAAACCAAATGCTAAATACTGTGTATGATTGCTCTCAAAGAATCTTCAAGAGGCTTCTTCTCGGTTCTTTTCGCAAAATCAACAGGTCTTGATGATCGATCTCTATGTCTTTTATCTCATCCACCTTGGAGACCACCACTGTAGGTAGATAAACACCTTGATATTTGTATTTCATTTTGTTTCTAGCCCTTGAAGATGATGGAGGTTTTTGGGGTGTCATCTGAGAGCAATTGAATGAACAAAAGACAATTTCGAGGATCCTCTAATGAGATTTGAAAAGAAAATGCAAGATGTGGAATCAACAAACGTTAGTTAGAAAATAGCATTGGGATGTGTGAAGCAAGCAACGATGTCGAGCAAGCATGAAACAGGAGATGAAGCATAGAAAATGATGCATGAAGTGGAAAAAAGAAGTTTGGAGCGAAGCTGAGAAGATTAGAAGTGTTTTAAGTAAAAAAAATAGGAAAAAGTGTAAGGGCGATGAAAATTAGCGCCCTTGCACTTTGAGGAAATTCACCTTGGTGCAATGGAGCTGATTTTCAGCGCCCTTGCACTTTTGAAGTGTTAGGAAATTTTTATGGTGTTAGGGCACTAAAAATCAACAGCCTGACATTTGCTTCTAAATGCACCAAGTTTGCAATGTTGAATAAAAAGCGCACCTTAACATGAGAACTTCATGTCACTTGGAGAACGATGTAGAGCTTGTGTTTTGATGTGAAAGCCTTCAAAAATGGTGTTGGAGTCTATGTGAGTGATACTCATTCACAAAAAATGAGTTTCTTACATGAAGAACATGTGTGTTTTGTATTCTCCATGGCAAGAGGAAAATCATGATACACAAGGGAGAAATAAACAAGCCAAAACCCCATTCGTGATGAATGAAGAAAGCCCGACCCAAAAAGAAGACACGATGGGAATCATAAACACGTGATAAAGAAGAAGAAAAACCAACGCGTATGAAGGAATAAGAAACACGTTTTGCAGAGGAAGCAAAAACTAGAAACGCGTTGATTAGAAACACATGGTCGAGCAAAGAAAATAGAAAAAACGTACGGAAATGAATGGAAAAATGAATGATCAAGGAAGAGAAAGCTAAACGTGTAAAAAAAACAAAGAGTTTGTTATAAAAATTCTTCATAGAAATGAATGAAAGGAAGAAACGAAAGGAAAAGAAGAGACTTACTAAAGAAAATGGCAAAACCCTAGGTCGATGCAGTAAGAGACCACAAAAAGAAACGAGTTTTTGAAAGTAGCGTGGTCGCCTAACACATTGGAAGTGAAAGAGAGAAGTTTGGAATGAAGTGGAGTGAAAAAAATCACTTTTAAGTGATTTGGTAGTGTAAAAAGCTAACTCAAGTCGCCCATTTAAATGAGGCATGAATTAAGGCACTTTCAGTGAAAAGTGCAAAAGAGGAGAAAAAAGACGCCTTAGTAAAAAATGACTAAGTCAGGAAGAAAAGTGCAAGGGCGCTAAAATTCAACGCCTTTGCACCAAGAAAAAATCACTTAAGTGCAGGGGCATTGATTTTTAGTGCCCTTGCACTTTTGATACTTAGAAAATTTACCAAAAAGAAGTAGAGTGTTGTTTTTTAAGACAACTGCACTTTTCACAATTTACTAAGTATCAACAGTGAGAGCTCACGAAGGTACTCATTTTGAAGGGATTTGTGAGGTGAACGTAGGGGGATACTCAAACTGACTATTTGAGGCTTTGGAACACACATTGAGGTGTATTGAAAATCAACTTGTTTTGTGTGCTTTAACTTCACGAACCTAAGAAACATACAAGTTTTGTAGGGGGGTTATCCGTGGAACGAGCACTGCTAGATTCCATGATAACAGCTGGCTCCTACTGGGGATCTTCCTTCAACCATTCTTTGAAAAAAGTGAAGGGAGAAGAATTCCAGAATTCAAGTGCCTTTATCCATCCATTGGGCTTGGAGTCAGGCGATGATGACGACATAACTTAAAACAAAAAGACACAAAGGACTTAAAAATAAAAAGTATTTACATACCAACGCCAATCACTTTACTACGTAAAGTGCTTGAGATGTTGCCCGCTATGAGGAAGGGAAAATGGCATTCCATCTTTGTATGCTAACATGAAACTGTTCTCACCATGCAACTGATGAATTTGGAAAGGTCTTGTCCACAGTGAGTCAAATTTTATGTGCATACCTTTTGGTTCTCTCCATTTTTCCCAAAGGAGAAGGAGATCACCAATTTGAAATTCTCGAGACTTGGCCTTCTTGTCGAAAAGCTTCTTCACTTGGTCCTGGTGATCCGCGATGCGGTTAGCCACTTGAACCCGGTTCTCTTCCAATTTAGAGAGATACATAATACACTTATCAACAAAGTTATTAAATGTCTCAACCTCGATGGCCTTAGCCAATTTGAGGGCTGGAAGTTCCAAGGTTATAGGAATCTTGACATTCAACCCGTACAAGAGTTGAAAAGGAGACATGCTGATTGCTTGCTTTGGAGTTATCCTATCTGCCCACAAAGCATCATACAAGGCCTTGTGCCACAAATGTTGATTCTTGTCTACCAGCTTACAAATGATAGTCACCAGATTTTTGTTACTAGATTTAACCTGGCCATTACCTTGTGGGTAATAGTCAGAAGAATGAAACAAAGTTATGTCGTGTTCGAAATAGAACTCAGTGATCTCGTTTGACGAGAAGGTAGAAGCATTGTCAACAATGATCTTGTTCGACATGCTGAACTTGGAAATAATGTTTTCCTTCAAGAAACTGCACACTACCTTTGAAGTAGCACACTTGGTAGGAATCACTTCCACTCACTTGGTGAAATAATCAGTTGTGGTCAGGACGTAGATGTGCCCTGCACTTGACGATGGATTAACTACACCAATGAAGTTGATTCCCCACTATTGGAAAGGTTCCTCAATCACCACAAGTTTCAATGGAAAGGATGCCAACTTGGGCCTGCCAACGGATTGTTGACACAATTCACACTTACGCACCCAAGAGTACGTATCTTAAAAAAGTGTGGGCCAATAGTACTTAGCTCTCAGGATTTTGTGAGCAGTTACTGGAGCCGAGAAGTGTCCTCCACATGCTAATTCATGATATGACTTCAACATTTTTTGTTGTTGTTCCTTATCAACACATCGAAGAAAAGTCCCATCCATTGCACACTTGTCCAAGCCATTGTCCCATAAGACGAAGTTTGTTGATTTTAGCTTGATTGTTCTTTTTTCTTTTGGGGTCAAATGATCAAGACATTCCCCGTATGTGAGGAAATGGGCTATGTTGGAATACCATTCATCGGTGGTGCTAACAAATGGTACCATTGGAAGTTTACTTAGGTCCATCTCTTCATCATTAGAAACTTCATCTTCTGGAATTTCTTCATCTGGGTTATTTTCAGCGATAAGTTGACAAAGCCCACGTCCATGTATCAGCTTAGTGGGTTTGATTTCCATATCATATTCCTAAATCTTGGCAATCCAATTATCTCTTTTTGTTCCAAATTCCTACTGTGTTAAGATAGAATTAACAGTCAAGTCTAGGACTAGAACTTTGACATGGCTATTTAGAATATAGAACTGAAAATGCTTAACAACTTTGACTACAACAAAAGTGTGTTTTTCCATTTGAGAATCTCTCAGTTCATAATTCTTTAGGGGGAAACTCATGAACGCAATGGGAGATTCAAAACCCTCATTGTTTTCTTGCACCAGGATCGCTGAAAGTGTATGCTCAAAAGCATAACTGTACATGATGAATTCTTTGGTGTAATTGGGACAGACCAACATAGACACATGAGCAATGGCCTCCTTGATATCATCGAACGCTGCTTTCCCTTTTTTCGTCCAATGAAATGTAGTATTACCCTTCATCATATTTACAATATGACGAGTTTTCTCTGCAAAGTCTGGGAGAAACCTCCTTAAGAAGTTTACCTTGCCAAAGAAGGAATGGGCAACCTTCTTGCTTGATGGCAAGGTGAGAGATTTAATACCATTGACTCTTTCTAAGTCAATTTTGATTCCCTCTGTAGACACAACATGACCAAGGATTTTACCTTTTGTAACCCCAAAAATTGACTTTTTGGGATTTAAGGAAATACCATGCTGACGACATCTCTCAAGGATTTTCCTTAAATGGTAGAAGTGTTCACTGTGTTGTTTAGAGAAAGCCATGAGATTATCAACATACACCACGATAAACTTACCCATCACATCGCAAAAAGATAAATCCATAGCATGTTGGAATGTGGCACCAATGTTGATCAGACCAAAAGGCATCCTATGATACACAAAGGTACCCCATGGCGTTGTGAAAGAAGTTTTGTGTTGATCGCTTGAATTAACTTCAATTTGATTGTAACCGGAAAATTCGTCCAACATGGAGAGCATTTCAAATCCGGTCACATTTTGTAGGACTTGGTCCATCACTGGAAGAGGATAATTGTCCTTGAGTGACAACTGGTTTAGATTCCTGAAATCTACACAAATATAGATTTCATCATTCTTCTTACGAGACGAAATGATATTTGCTATCCATGTTGAATGGTGGATAGGGAATATTATTCGAGCATTTAGAATTTTTTGAACTTCTGCCAAGATTGTTCTATAAATATTTGGATTGTATTGTTGTTGCTTTTGTTTGAAAGGCAAAGCTCCAACTTTTAAGGGAATATCATGTTGCACTTCCTTAGGCCAAAAATATTTCAGATCTTCAAATGAATATGCTAAGACATCCATATATTCTTCTAACAATTGGGAAAACTGTTTCCTTTCTTTGGCTGTGCAACACTTACCAATGTTCACCATCTTAGGATTAGCTTCAGTTCCCAAATTGATCTGTTCCACTTCATTAGATGAATCAAAATCTGAGAGTTGCTTCTTGACATAGTGATCATGCTTGTCAAAAATCTTCTCTAAGGATACTAATCCTTTGGGAATGTTATTCCCTCTGAGTTGTAAGTATTCTTCACCCATAACAGGGTCCATATTTGACACAGATTCTTGATGTGGAGAATCACTACCTTCGAAGTACAATTCATCGAAGTTCTTTGCTTTCTCTAGAAAGGAAATAATCTGATGATCATCGTTGAAAATCTGCCAGTTCTTTGAATTGTCAGGGACACTTGGGTGGAAAACTAGTTCAATGGTGTAGGTAGAACCCTGAAAGTCTTTATGTGGTACCAAGAGCGTGGCTGAGATTGCTAAAGAATCAACTCTGGTATTATATTCTCTGGGGACAACAAATATATCAAAAGCTTCAAATTCCTTAACGAAATCCCAAACCATATTGCGATAATGCTTGAGTCTATCATTTTTTGTCTGATACATATTCCTCACTTGACATACTATCAACTCGACATCACCTTGTGCATGGAGATTTTTTATACCCTTCTTTGGCGCAACTTGTATTCCTAATATTAGAGCTTCATATTTGGCGATGTTATTAGTGTTATCAAATTGTAACTTGAAAGAGAAAGGGAAAAATTTTCTTGTAGGGGAAATAAAAATGATTCCTGCTCCAAAATTGGTGGAAGAGTAGCTGCCATCAAATTTGAGCAACCAAACGCCATTTGGGTCACCAAGGTTGACAGTGTCAAAGTCCTTAGATGCATCATCTGATGAAGAATCATGATCAAAGATAGACAGATCACCTGATGATGATTCATTTAAAGTTAAGGAAGCATCATCATTCTATGACTTATTTCTGGTTGAGGATTCACCAACCTCTTCTGTTTGTAGATAGTAAGTTCCCACGCCTAAAGACTCAAACAAGATCTGAGCTCTTGGGTCATCTGATTGGGTTACTTAAAACTTTGACTCCTTTTCAGGAATCAATTTTTTCATTATACCTTTGACAGGTATTCTGGCTTCAAACATATCCATACTTAGTTCTCCTCCTACATCTTTACAAAAATTGCGTCCGAGGAGAATTCTGTAAGATGCTGGTACATCGACTACAAGAACCGTCATTTTTATTTTCTTCTCTGGTTACACAACAAATGCATATATACTGCACATCTTTGATCTGGCCGATCAAAGGCACTTGTTTATTCTCTATGGAGAAACAACGATTGAAATTTTTAGTTAGATCCAAACCTAAGGCAGTAGCTACCTTGGCGAGCATCACATTGTCAGATGCGCCATAATCTATAACATAGTTACTTAGTTTAAAACTGTTTACAAGTAGGGAGATGAAAAATGGATCAATGCATCCAGAGGCAGCTGGAGGAGTGGACACAAGGTTACTCTACCACATTTTGGGCTTAGGAGTAACAGGAATGTCAGGAGGTGTATCCTGATTTGGGGTAATTCCTTTGTCATTAATGAACTTGAAAAGTTTGTCAAATTGGTCAGGGTTGGCTTTGAGGTACTCAACCTCAAACATTTGGACCTTGGTTTTCTTGGCATGGTCGATAATGTCAAAAGCCTGGAAATAATTTTGTAAGCTGGAAGTCGTAACTTCACTGATTGGTCTAATGAAAGGCACACTGGTCTTTGGAACAAGAGGATTAGCTTTAGAAATAGTGGGAGTTGATGAAGAGGGACGAGGTACGCTTACTTGTGGACTTGCTGCTTTCTTGGGTTGCCAAGGGAGATGATATCCTCTTTTAGCAATTGTGACTGGTGGCTTCTCTTTTTCAGGTGGAGCAACAACTTGAGCTTTATCAAGCTAGTTTTGTTGATGCCATGTGAAAACAACATAAGTGCCTGTAACCAAGTCTTATTCTTTCTCTTCTTCTTCCATTTGTAAGTAACTAATCTTGGAGTCACCAGCCGATTCAATTTCTTCTTCTTGGAAGAGGTCGACATTTTCTTCTTTAGGGTAATCTTGTTGTGAATAATCATCTTGTTCAACCTTGTAATATTCCATGACATTATTAGCGGGTGGGGCTTCCAGAGTAGGCCTTCTTGGGGGTGTTGGGAGATGATTTTGATTTTTTTTTCCAGCATAATTAGGGAAAATCCTCCTTGGGACGTCCTTGTAGTTGCTATTGTTGTTTTTGTTGTTGGAAACTTGCTTTTTTAGAGACAAGACTTCATTTGCTAGCCTCTAGACCATGGGTTATGTAAAGTTGGAGCTAGCACTGGGAGCATTAACATTAGATGCTGAAGACCCTGAGGCTTGCATCCTTTTTTTGGTGTTGGTTCCCATTCTTATTTCTCCAGGAAGGATCATGTTGTCTTCCAGGCTGGTAGCTAGTTGCTGAGCTGCTTCGACGTTGGCAAGATTTTCCCTGTGTAAGTAGAAACTTACTTTGGGGAGTTACGTGTTGATGAAGAAGCACTTTAGGTTATGATTCATCGGTCTTGCATCATTCAGGATCCACGTCACCAATTTGTTGAACTTAGCTACGAACTCACGCATGGGCTCGTGGGCCTTTTTGTGCATGGTGGTGAGTTGTGCCAGCAAAGTGTGTGAATCTTCAGTAGGTTTGAATCTTTCTTCAAAATTTGTGTGAAGAGTGGCCCAATCGGTGACGGAAGCATTAGGAAGAGTAAAGAACCATTCAGCTGCAACCCCTTGAAGGGAATCAATGAACAATCTTATGGAAACATCTTCATGCTAAATGCCGAGAACACCACAAACGATGTAGAATGCAGATATGTGTTCATCAGGATGTTGTTTCTTGTCACCTTGAAACTTCGGGAGATGCTTTCTTGAAACACATGGAAGTTCATGCAAAGGTGCAACCAAATGGAGGGGACCAAAAGCATTTCCCCATGGTCCTGCAGGTGGTGCGACCATAGCTGGTTGCACAACAGGTACCTGAATGGGACGCCTGTAGTAAACAGACCAAATACTTGGGAGAGGAGATCTTTGGCTACGTAGAGGGTAGCTTACAACACGTTGCAGTGGTGATCTTACTCGCAAAGGAGTAAATGGAAAATTACGTTGCAACAACTCTTCAAAAAGTGGATCTGCTACTCCTTGATCCCTCAATCCTCGTGTATATATTCGGTTTGACAGAATGTAGATATGAACAAGATGGAAATTAAGAATAATAATATACAAGAGAACAATAAGAAACTTGAAACTTATCTACTTCAATCAAAAGTGTGAGGCTTAGATTGCATATGTCATTCCCTAGCGGAGTCACCAAAAAAATGTTGGGTGAAAATTATGTAATCAACTTTTCAATAGATTACACAACTAGGACTTCAGACACAACTATGTGAGATATAATCTCTCCTCTTAGAAAGGGGAGGCGCCCTTCTTACTGCTTTCAGAAACAAGTAAAACTAACTAAGTATTTACAACATGTACACTATGATTAATAGATTCAGGGTGTGTCACATTCATCCTTCTCTCTTTTTTTAGAGATGTTTTACAATGCTCCACAGTCGGTAGTTCTGATTCAGTGCAACTTCAAACTAAAGAAAAATCAGTAATTCCAATATCTCTATCTTGACAAAGCAAAGCGTAGAGATACCAGCATGATAACAATAACGATAAAAACAAGAAAGGAAAGCTTATGAAGGCACAAAGTCATTCTATAACTTTCCAATAGTAGATCCATGAGATACATAACAAGTGTTATATTAGAAGTGCAAAGTCTTCTAGATACATCACCACAATAGTTCCATGAATAGCGTGAACAAATGCAAGCACAAAGTCCTGCAGTTCATCCACCAAAGGTTACTCAAACATAAACTTAAATTCAAAGTAAAGAATGTAACACAAAGTTCACATAGATTTACTTGAAACCCTTAGATCTTACACAATAATCACTACCAATATTAATTAACTTCCAAAGATGATTGATCCAACTGAAAGTCTGGTATACAACTTCCTTCTTTATTGATAACATTCAGATTCACAAAGTTGAACACAAAGTTTCATACATTTGTTGCAAAATGAGCAACACTTCGTTACTAGAGATAAAAGATAAACAATACAATAGAAATCCCTCATATATATAGAGGAGAGGGATGAGGAAACATAAGAAATCAAAGGAATAAAATTAGGAAAGATAGGTGAGATAATTAAGGAAAATCTCACCTAACTTTGACCAAAGTCAACGTGTAATTTGTCTTCAAGAAATTACATCTCAGATTTTTTGTGCAATTACATTTCGAGAAAAAACATTTAAGATGTCAAAAACTATTTACAAGATGCATAATGGAAAGCATCAAAAAGTCTAACACTGGAGAACATGAATCTTCATGGTTCCTTGCTTGGGTGCGAAAGTCTTCATATTTCTTCCTAGTCTCCTGCATGAACTTCTCATATGGACCAACAACGTAATCCACAATGGTGTGAATCCTCATGATCGATCTCATGGTGGATGAGTGAAACTTTTTGCACTTGTCAAGATGTGTTTTAAGGCTATCCAATGTAATCCTTGTATCACAAATGACATCCAGAGAGGCTTCTAAAAAGTCTGCACTGTCAACCAACTTCATGATGGCTTCTAAAAAGATCTGGGATAGTTCTGTGGCTGGCAGGAAGATATGATTCTCCTCAAGAAGCTACCCTAGTAACTCCTAGATTCCTCTTTCAAGAATCACTCGATTCCCTTCGACATCTTCCTGCACTTGGTGGAGATCCTTTGTAAGAGACTCAATCACCTGAATACGATGCTTCAATGATTCTCTTACCTTTATGAATTTTTCCTTGTCGGAAATTACCTCGGCTTCCACCAATTTATTGAGCTTTTCCTGTTTCATTTGTGACCACAACAACAAGAATTTTTCCATATCTCTGTGCTCTTGGGAAAGTACACTCTTGTCCTTATCAAGCTTTGTTGTGAGCTTGGCCAACAAAGTAGTTTTTTCATCCGCAACAATTATAATCTGAGAACCGTGTTCTACGATCTTTTTGATGAAATCATACAACACTTGCCTTTGGAGGAAAACTTCTCAACTTTCTTGATAGGTGGGTCCTCAACACTTACCATTGCTAACGGTTGCACATTAACTGAAGATCTCACAAGTCTCCTTACAACAGTGGCATAATGCTCTACCCTCTATTTGTACATATTACGAGCTTGTTCCATTTTGTCCAGTCTTCCAACCAAGATATCCAAAGTCACCTGCGCATTTGCTTTTGCACTTTCATTTGTAACTTTTCCAAGCTAGACCCTTGTCACTGTGTAATCCTGCATGTTGACATCTCCTTCCTCCTGTGGTGGTATGCCAGTTTTTACATATTTATGACCAGTCTTGTCAACATTTAGCCGTGAATACACTTTCGCCTTTTTCTTCCCCTTAGCTTTTGGAGGGACTATCTCTTCAAGGTCAAGCTCTTTTGGAGAAATCATTTGCTTTTTTTCACTTCGACACTTGAGATATCAACCAAGGAGGAAGAGAGGAAGTAGGAGCTTCTGGATTAACCATCAACTTTGTTGTCACTGTCACTTCTGAAGTAATGACTGGTATCGTGACAATGGGTGTAGTGTCTATCATAACTACTTTTGTAGTCTGCACATTGAGTTGATCACGCATGGAGTCATTCATGAACCGATTAAAATCAATATTTGAAGTGATATCATATGATGGCGATGACAGGCTAGGAATAGATGATGGAGGACTTGATAGAATATCAACCATGTGTATAATTGTCACTGAAGGAGTATTGCGTATGGTTGATGCTACAGGGGTAGGTGAAACATCCACTGCGGGTGTGACGGTGGTGGAGGAGTGTTTGGATTTGGAGGTGTATGAGGAACATTTGAAATCACAGGTGATGATGTTCAGGGAATTTATTCAACTACATACTTAGGTGGAGACATAGTTCTTTCTTCATCATGCCCAAGTTCCTATTGATCATCCTCTTGTCCTTTTGACTTTGGTTCTCCTTCAGAATCACCTTCAGACTCTTGTTCACCCTCAAAATCTTCTTCTTCATCAGAGTCTGCTTCTGTTGAATCTTCTTCTTCAGTGGATTGATTACTGGAATTTTTTTCTTCATCAGAATCTATCTCTTTAGAAACAACCCCCTTTCCTTTGGAGCGAGATTGTTTAGATTCTATAGTTTCTCCTTCTGGGATGACCTGTGTGTCATTCTTGCCAATAGTGAATTTGATCCTAGGGCCTCATCGCGAAGAAGTAGGAATAGCTGTAGATTTATCTTTCATGCAGAGTTCTTGTTGTCAGCTGGCTTCTACTTCAGATTCTTCTCCCTCAGAATCTATTCTGAAATTTCTCATCTCAAAGTCATGTGTGTGTAACCACTCTGCAGTTTTAGAAAAAAATGGTGCCAATCTTTCCCTGATGGAAACACTTTCTTTTTTGGACCATTGAATTGCATGTAATGGCCTCTTGGCTATTTCTTGTTCATCATAGGCAACATTTGTGATGTCACCAGGATCTATGAAATCCTCTGGTAGGTCAACAACATCAAGATATCTTATCTATTGTACAGTTATCCTACAATAATCCATCTTACGAATGACCTCCTCATCTTTGTAATCAACCCTCGATGTCCTCAAAACGGTACCTGTGCTGATGACCCTTTTGCAACTTCTTCCCGACATTTCGGTAATCAAAATCAAACCTGTATCCATAGGTTTTGATTGTCACGACCTACATTTCTGCATAGACTGATTTGGCATTTTGTATAGTCTTGATAGTATACCTACAGATTGTCAGTGGGAACTTGAATCTCAGCTTGTGAATCTTTCTCCACTCTTTGTGCACTGAAATCATCGGTTTGCACAACTCCATGAGAACCCACTTGTCCAAGGGTTATTTGGGAAACATGTAAGGGCAACTAGTGTAGCACCCTACTCTTAGGCAAGTAAAAGTTGGGAATTATAGATTTATGCATCCGAATTTACTTACCACTTTGTAGGCTTCATCAGATACTCTCTTCTTTTCGAGAGTCGGATCAAAGTTGAAAAGCAAAGGCGCAAAGAAAGCATCAATAACCCTCCTGAAATGATGAAAGCTTTCTTTCAGCTCCAGTTGATAGAAAAATTTGTACATAGGCACGGTGTGCCTATTCCCTTTTGTAGATAGACCCAAAAATTGCCTCATCATGGCTGCAACATACACTAGGTAAGAAGTCATATAAACTTCAATGTTGATGACACATTGATCAACTATTCATGTATTTCATCACTGATCTGTTTACCCCAATCAATGTGAACTTTTTGTCTTCTTATGATTATGATGTATTCATATATCTAGTCATGAAAATAGGACGATTCAGGCACCCCCTTCACTCTACTCAAAAGTGTGATCATATCTCTGATATCTTCCTTGAAGTCACTTTGTGGAAGTCCCTTTGGCCATATGGAAAAAGGTTGCCTAGGTTCTTTCAACCATTGGCTATTTATCAGGTATTTGGCCTTGCTAGGATCTGAGTCATAGACCTCCTGCACTTTTTGTATCAAGATGTTAGTGTACTTCTCCATATGTGAAACTCTGAAAACAATATCAAAGAAGTTAGGGTCAAGTCTCAATATCTCGTGCCTAGAACAATCAATCACACTTCTGCTTTCCCTGATGTAATGGGATGCAACTTGAAGGACATTCTGTATTATGTGCAAAGGTAGGGAACATAGACACCAAATGCAGATTATTGTGTATAATTTCTCTTAGAGAATCTTCAAGAGGCTTCTTCTCGGTTCTTTTCGCAAAATCAACTAGGTCTTGATGACCAACCTCTGTGTCTTTTATCTCATCCACCTTGGAGACCACCACTGTCGGCGGATAAACACCTTGATATTTGTATTTCATTTTGTTTCTAGCCCTTGAAGACAATGGAGGTTTCTAGGTTGTCATCTGAGAGCAATTGTATCAACAAATGACAATTTCGAGGATCCTCTGATGAGATTTGAAAAGAAATTGCAAGATGTGGAATCAACAAACATTAGTCAAAGAATAACACTGGGATGCATGAAGCGAGCAACAATGTCGAACAAGCATGAAACAAGTGATGAAGCATGCAAAACGATGCACGAAGTGGAAAAAATGAAGTTCAGAGTGAAGTTGAGAAGATTAGAAGTGTTTTAAGGGAAAAAAAGGAAAAAGTGTAAGGGTGCTAAAAATAAGTGTGCTTGCACTTTGAGGAAATTCACCTTGGTGCAATGGAACTGATTTTCAGCGCCCTTGCACTTTTGAAGTGTTAGGAATTTTTTATGGTGTCAGGGCGCTAAAAATCAATGCCCTGACATTTGCTTTTGAATGCACCAAGTTTGCAATGTCAAATAAAAAGCATGCCTTAACATGAGAACTTCATGTCACTTGGAGAAAAATGTAGAGCTTGTGTTTTGATGTAAAAGCCTTCAAAAACGACGTTGGAGTCTATGTGAGTGATACTCATTCACAAAAATGAGTTTCTTACATGAAGAACCTGCGTGTTTTGTATTCTCCATGGCGAGAGGAAAATCACAATACACAAGGGAGAAATAAACAAGCCTAAACCCCATTCGCGATGAATGAAGAAAGCCCGACCCAAAAAGAAGACGCGATGGGAATCATAAACACGTGATAAAGAAGAAGAAAAACCCACGCATATGGAGGAATAAGAAACACGTTTTGCAGAGGAAGCAAAAACTAGAAACACGAAGATTAGAAACACATGGTCGAGCAAAGAAAATAGAAAAACGTAAGGAAATGAATGGAAAAAAGAACGATCAAGCAAGAGAAAGCTAAACATGTAAACAAAACAAAGAGTTTGTTACAAAAATTCTTCATAGAAACGAATGAAAGGAAGAAATGAAAGGAAAAGAAGACTTACCAAAGAAAATGGTGAAACCCTAGGTCGATGTAGCAAGAGACCACAAAAGAAACGAGTTTCTAAAAGTAGCTTGGTCGCCTAACATGTTGGAAGTGAAAGAGAGAAGTTTGGAATGAAGTGGAGTGAAACAAAATCACTTTTAAGTGATTTGGAAGTGTAAAAAACTAACTCAAGTCACCCATTTAAATGAGGCATGAATTAAGGCACTTTCAATGAAAAGTGCTAAAGAGGAGAAAAAAGACGCCTTAGTAAAAAATGACTAAGTTAGGAAGAAAAGTGCAAGGGCGCTAAAAATCAGCACCTTTGCACCAAGACAAAATCACTTAAGTGCAAGGGTGATGATTTTTAGCGCCCTTGCACTTTTGATACTTAGACAATTTTCCAAAAAGAAGTAGAGCACTGTTTTTTAAGACAACTGCACTTTTCACAATTTACTAAGTATCAACAGTGAGAGCTCGCGAAGGTACTCGTTTCAAAGGTCTTCGCGAGGTGAATGTAGGGGGATGCTCAAAATGACTGTTTGAGGCTTTGGAACACACTTTGAGGTGGATTGAAAATCACCTCATTTTGCATGCTTGAACTTCACGAACCTAGGAAACAAACAAGTTTCGTAGGGGGTTATCCATGGAAAGAGCGCTGCTAGATTCCATGATAACAACATTAACCACTACATGTTCGAGATGAGGTTCCTCAACATGCTAGTTGTTGGCCTTTTATATATTTACATGTTTGGTTATCATTATGCTTTAGTTCAATGGTATGCATTATTTATTTTGTGATTAAAGGTGATCCTTATTATTGATGCTCAAAACAAATGCTTTATATGACACATGTATAGATGTTATTTTATGCTTATGCTATTGGAACTTGTTGGGATGATTATGTTGTGCTTTGGCACTATATACATTGAGCAAGTACCCTTAACGTGTGTTGAATGGTTACAGGTATAAGGTTATTTCTCCACCTAACTACACAAGTCTGAGTTATTTCCCAACAACTGTTAATTTAGAGATGTCACATTGGGCTTCCCTATCCATACCCCAATTGTACTCAAATTGAGTACGGTATGTGTCATATTTGACCTTATGTGAATCTAAATATAAGTTAGGAGTTATTCTAGAATCCCTATGTGTTGTGAAATTCTAGTGCATGCTTGATTTAAGTAATTTCCTAATTTCATCTTTTTTTTGCAAAATATTTAATAAGTTGCAAATTGCATGATTTAAAAATATTTTAATCATGGAATTAGATTAAGGTAAATTTTTAAATGGTAGTTAAATTACGTATGGATAAGTTAATTAATTTCAGAAAAACCTTGGGGTGGGAATGTGTATTTGTGCTCAATTGAATCGTATGGATTGAAATGACTTCGAAAGATTAAATGTGAGTGTTTTATTTATATTTGGAAATTTTAAAGAGATAAAGAAAATAAATAAAATAGAATAAAAGAGAAAAGAAAGGTCATTTTTTTTTGAAAGAAATGGATTTTTCTCTCTAAAACCCCTCTTTCATGAAGAAAAATGGATTTTTGACTTGTGAGTGCATTTGTGGGTGGAATTGCATGAGATTCAAAGCATTGGAATAAGAATGTAATTGCGGTCAGATGTGTATGTTGAATTATTTCCCTCTAGTTGGAAAATTTGTGTTTTCATTATTTTGGCATGTGTCAAGTTTGAGGCAATTCTTTATTTTCTCATTCCTTTCTTTATGCTTTTCGATTTGGATGCCATGCTCACCCTTAAGGGAGCATAGGACTTCCCTCATTAATTCAATTTTGAACAAATTAAGATAGATTTAAATTTATTTAAATTTTTTGAAAAATGTCCAAAAGAGGCATGGTTATGGTAATTTTTTTCTAAAATCATGGAAATGTGAATTTTACTTTAAAAGTGTGTTGTTGGGTAATGCCTTGAGCCAAAGGGTATTTTTAGGATTTAGGAATTTGATATTTAAAATTTCAAGTTTTTCTTCAATGGTGAATTTGGGTTTTTTATGGTTTTTCCTTATAAATTATTTTAGAAAATTTGAATTTGGGAGTGACTTGTGATGAATTTTAATGTGGGGAAGGAAGTCTCCTTATTCATTTTTGATTTATAACCAAATATTAATTTGGGAAATTGAAATTTGAATTTTAAATTTTTGAGCATTCTTTAATGGGGAAATTGGAAAGTGAATGGTTTTCCTTTGTAATTTTTTTACAAATTTTGAAGTTCTAATTGATTCTAGAGGAATTTTAATGTGAAACTAAAAGTCCCTTAATTGTTATTGATTTAGAACATTATGATACCATATTTGTTTTATTCCAATAAAATGGATTTCATGCATTATTTTCCATGCCACATTTGTTAGAGAATGTGATGAGCTTAGGGTGTACATATTAGATAAAGTTATGGGAATGGATCCCAACATGAAGCCAATCCAAAGTGGCATTTAGGAAATCATGGTGTGGGGAGTTTTGATTAACAAGTGAAAACTAATGAAATATGGGTAATTAATTAACCAAGACAATGAATATCCCTCTCATGCCTTGGGTGCTCATATAGGCTAAGGATGATCAAGCAAGACAAGCCGCTCAAGGAGCATAAGACTTGCAAGATCAAGTACCCTCATTTGTATGAGAGAATTCTCAGTTCCACAATGAGCCCCCTATGAGTGTCCACAATAACATTCCATCTCTTTCTCTCTAATATCTAACCCTAGCGTAGTTGATTATTACTTGAAGAATGATGTATTCCCTTCCATGTGATTGTGTTATTCCCTTGGTGAGTTTGCCTAGGGATGATTCTTTATATGTCATTGGTGAGTTGGCCCAATGTGTATTGTGATGGTACCAAGCACGATTGCTTGATTTATTTCTTAATTGTTCTATGTAAAGGCTAAAATGAACTTAGGAACATTTATTTTGGTGTTTAAAATGAATTTAAGGGACATCTTTCATAGTTGGGTGGCTTGGTGTTGTAACTGGGCAATCCTGTCTTCATTGTATTAACCTAGCCTATTTGAAAAGTACCTAACACTATTTGGGGCACCCTATCAATAGTGGGGCGGTTTGGTAGCATATTGGGGCAACTTGGTTGATAGTGGGGTGGCCTGGTTTGACATGGTTAAAACTAGAGTTTTTGTCTATCTATGTTTGGGCAGCCTCAATCCTATAAAAAAGAATGTTTACCCTCTTAACCTTAGTTAGATAGTGGTTTTCTAAGCCTAATGCCAATGGCGTATAATTTTTATACCTTGTAGTTTTTCCATTTCGTTCGTTTTAGTCATCAGAATCCCTAAAAAATGTAGTCAAGTTTCTCTATTTCAGGACTTGACCCTTCTTTAATTCAAGGGCTCATAGGGGGAACCATGTAAACACAAGTTGTTCGTTATGGCCCCAAGGGTCTAGTGGTGTTGTGTACGTGTTCTTAAATGTTTTCATTGAGATATTTTGGCTTCTCTTGCCTTGTTTTGTGTGCCTTCTTCCAAAGTTGCTTGATTGTCAAACCTAGGGTTAGGGAGATTGTGCACCTAGTCTTGTGAAGTTGTGGGAAGGTTGTAATAATTCATGGTTGGCCTTGTTGGAATCCTCCACATTCCTCATAGGTCATGGGGTATTGTGGAGTATTTTCTCCTGCTTGTGTGATGTCGCATTGCGACAAGACACCTTGGAAAGTGTAGGGTTGCTTGGAAGTGACTCGTCACCATTCTAGTTTGTGTTGAGTTTGTGCCTTTTGGTTAGAAATTTTTTTATGGAGGTTTGTCTCTTTTTTTATTTTTTTGAAGTGTGTTGGGATGTGGATTGGAGGTTGATGTTTCCCTCATCCTATCTTGGTGTTGTGTTGCGAGTGAACACAATCATGGTTTAGTAACTGATTCTTGTGTAGGTGTTATCCCCTCTCTCTTGTATGTTCATCATCACAGATTTATCCCACGAGTGGTTAGTCTTCTACTATTTCCACCTTGCTTATGAAATGCTAAAGTTGGCTTGTTGTTCTTGTCATTATGTCATTGTGACACATTGTTGTGCAAGTGTGACATGTCATTGTTGCATTATTGGTGTAGTTGTTATTTCAAATAAAAGTTGTTATGTCATGTTCTACTCTAAGCGTGTCAACTTAGGGCATTAAATTTGTAGGAACTTCAAACAAATATCAAATTCTTCTTGACTTTTCAAACCTAGATTGTACACATGATTATTTGAATTCGATATTGCAAACGCTAGGAAGGGCATACAAAAGTTTGCACAAGAATGTGCAATGATGAAAATAGGTACACCACCCTTCACAAATAAAGAAAAGAAACTAGAATTGTAACACCACCCTTTGAATTCTACTAAAAAAATTACAAAATCCATAAACCCTAGCACCAATATTTTGTCTATCAAAGCTACACTAAACTAGATTGTGAAATATAAAGAGAATGATGCTTAATTTAGGTGTATTATTATTATTTTCCTTGTTTTAGCTAGTCAAAAGTAAGTTGGTATCATATTTGAAGTTTTTGTCACATTGAAAGTCGACACACATCTATGATGTGTGCTTCTTTATGGATTTAACCACTCAAAGCATGTCTAAGAACACACAAGCGCACTTGTTTGTCATTTAAACCTCTTTAAATTTGTCACAATTACATGAGGAACACTATTTCTTCACTTTAGCTAGTTTAAATTCACCTTATCTTTCATACAAGTGATTTATCAAGGTTAATTTAAATTAACACATGATAAATTTACACCACTTGAACCTTCACTTAAGTCTTAGAAAAACATTGTTAGGTGTGATCCTTCAATGTTAGTGCCACTAAATCATTGAAATTTCACTAACAATTGTGCTCTCAGTTTACAACTCTCACTTGACTACACAAATTCCTAAGAGGTGTGTTATTTTTAATCTTTGTGAGCCATTTGAACATGGATAACAACTCATAAGCATGATTATCCACCCTCATAGCCACTTGAATCATATAAGGACCTTCAAAACTGTTCTCTAACATGATCATTCCACTTTCACAGACACTTGGTCAAACTTTCATTTCTTTTAGATTGACGTTCATTATTTCACACTCTTACATGACTTAACCAATGGAAAAAACAACCTAAAAGTATATTGACTCTGCTTAGGATAGGGTATGTAACAAAAGTGGTAAGGAAAAGAAACACTCAATTCATACCTAACACCTTGATAGATGATTTTAAAAAGGTACAAGAAAATGCATCATAAAGAGACAAGTGCCATAAAGGTGTAGCAAACAATAGATTTTCCACCATAGATTGCACATTAAGGTTGAAATATTGAAGAACATAGAGGTGTTAGTTTATTTACAACACTTTATTGTACCCTTTGATGACTAGCTTCACCAAGGCACTACCTACCAAGGAGGAAGGCAAAACCACAACATTATTATGCATCAAATCCTTATGAAGGAGATTTACACACACCCAATCCAACACTATAAAATATACCACATTTCTATCTAGAAATGCCATGAATTTCTCCTAGATGGAGGCCTTAACTCCAAAGCTTACCAAAATCACCTAGATCACTTGAACTGAAAATGCTTTTCACAAGGCTTATAAATCTTCATACTAAACAGTTGAAAATAACTATTAGCTCCTTATTAGACAAAATGCTATGGAGGAGGGAATTATGTGGATTCAATCCATTGTTATTATAGGAAATGAGAGATAGGGCCTAGAATACCCTCTTCTAGACATAAAATACATCAAAAAAACTCCACAAGTAGTAAATGAAAGGTACAACATAGCTCAAAGACAAAAATATCCTATAAAGTGAATGCCAAACTCAAAACTAGTCCATGCTAAAAACCACATCCAATGAGATGTTAATTGAGCTACTTTGTTGAAGAAAAATAAATAAGCAATAATTACTCCTTAAGCATTTGATAGATCACATTAAATCCCCTAGCTATATATTCTAATAAAAGTTGATTCAAGTCAAGCAAACAGACCCTAACACCACCTAGCTAATGAGAGAAACATAAATAGGGGGATTTATAAAAATAAGTATCTTGTCTGGAACATCTCAAGCCTCCATATTATCCAACAACAAACAAGAAATGTTGTTGATACCCATACCGCAATTGTCAAGAAGAATCAAAATTTTAATACATTTTCAGTAATAGTGGGAGAAAGTCCTTTTAGATATCTACCTTAAATGACTATTGAGGAATCTCCTTCCAAATTAATTCCTTACACTAATTTGCATGGGAAAGGTTAAATTCATCCACCACTTTGATCCATTCTTCTTCGTTATTGGTGCATCTTCTCAAGAAGAAAGAGCTCCTAATCATAAAACAAGCTTGTTCATTTTTTATAACAATCCTAATTCAAGCTAAGTCACCCTTGGAGGACACATCAAAGTTTAGCTTCATAAATCCAAGAGGCATTTTTATCACTATATTTTATTTTAACTTTCCTCACCAAGGGTTTTAAAAGAATAATTAAAATAATATAAAATATGAATTTGGTTTGTAAGAAAAGAATTAAAAAAAATGCAAATTTTTTAAGAGGAGAAAACTAGTTTGGTTGTGTATACAATGAAATTGAAAAAATAGAAATAAAAAGACTTGAAATCATAAAATAAAAATAAAAATATAATTATAATTTACCAATCCCATTGCAAACCTAAAAAATAAATGATGTTTCTTTGCCTTTGGATGTAGATGCTAAGACTTAGTAGCATAACACTATGATTTGATTGAGGATTGGTTTTGACATAATGAATTTGCATAAAGTGTGAGATATGAAATTGATGAAGAAAAGATTGTATTTATAGACTTTCCAAGGAAAAATCAAATGGAAGATGAGGATAAAAATAAATACTTCAATTAACTAAATTGGCCGCGGAGTCAAATCAACTGAGAAAGGGAAAAATTCCATTTCAAAATGATGAGGAGATAATATTGAATTATTTAGTTTAATTGATGGATAATTATGCACATGAAGTTTCCATTTGAAGATTGAATTAAATGAAGAATGAAGATTAAGTTTCTAAAATGAGACCAAGTTAACTAAGAACTGAAGATTGAGTTTCTAAATGAAGACTAAGTTAACTGATCAATGATGATGGACAATCAAGTGTCAATTTTTGGATTGAAACTATGTCAATTTTTTACATGATACTTTCAATGATGATGGAGTTGATTAAAGAGAAAATAGGAGTTAAATGATGAGTGAAAATGAGAGTGATTTGAAAGTGGGTAATTAACTCGCATTTAATTAAAAATAAAATATTATTTAATCAAATGGATAATGAGATTAAATATGAAATAATAATTATTTAATAAATAATATTTTGAATAGAGGTAATTAATTTTCATAATGAATCTACAATCATATACAATTAAAAAATATATACATAATACACATTATATTTTTTTGTAAAACTAATACTAAAGGCTACATACTCACAAAACAACATTTCCAAATGATTTCATTTGATCCCTCAAAATATGAATCAATTTTTTTGTCATCGTTTTTCATAGGTAGGGAGGGGATTCTATTGGGAGTTTGATTTAAGTTTGTGGTTATATCCAAGGGAGTTTGATCTAAGAGGGTTTGATCTAACATCCTTCAATCAAATCCCTTTAAATAGAACTCCTTTGAGCTTAAATCATTAAAATAAAATAATATGTGATTTTAGATAATCCCACAAGTGGTACACATTCTTATGGGATTAATTGTGAAAAGAACCAAATCAGCTATGTAAAGATCATTATTCCCACAAATGTGTTGTAGTGGCAAGATCTTTCCAAATACTTGATATCAATCACTTCATCTTCAAGTTATCATCACATGACTGATTTTACCCACCTAAATGATTGCTTTATTTGCATGAGAAATTCACAAAGCCTTGTAGTGGTTGGAACCCAAACTCAAATGGAGGGGTTGTTTCTTTTTGCAACCCATTAATGGCTTTGTCTAGATAGTGTGTGCCCTACTATCCATAAATAGGTAGTTGATGTAGTTTCCTATGTTCATCATGTTGTAATATTTTTCCCCTTCACATAACGTGTTTGCTTATTGTTTCATTTTGTAGACACTTAAATAATCCTGATTGATATTACACATATGAATATGATTATTAACATCATTTTGTCCTAAATCACCTTTGACTAACTATTTAATTAAATAATCTATATTGTTTAATTAAATTTATCATATTCTCCTATTAATCAAATAATTAATTTTATTGGATTAATTAACCCCCTTTCTTACTAATTCTCATCCCATTTAATTAAATAATGCAAATCATTTAATTAAAAACCCTATGTCTTCTCATTTAATTAAATAAATCTAATTATTTAATTAAAATGTCATATTCTTCTAAAACCCCTAACTCACCTAAGATTAATTAACCTTAAACCACCTGCTAATCTTCATTAGCCAATCCTCTAGCTTTTAACCCCACCAAGGTTACCCCACTTGCACCAATAATTAATTTTCTCAGATTAATTAATTGCCTATTTTCCTCACAAAGGAATATTCCCAAGGAATATTATTTTCCCTTCTAACTTGCACGAGTAATTGAATGGGCTATTTTTCCTTACAAAGGAATATTCCCTCTTCCTTTCTCCACACTCCAAGTCTTTAAGGATCTTACAAAGGCCTTTATTGCCTCTTACAAGAGCCATCTTGTCTCTTACAAGGGCATTTACTTCTCTTACATTCCTTACATCCTCACCCACATTCCTTAAATTCTTCCAACCATATGCCTTAACTCCCTCTTACATCTCTCTTCCCAAGGTGTGCACACATGTATGTGGGCACATATCTCTATTGCTTCTCTTAGCCTTGTGACACTAATGATCCTCCATTTAGTCCCATATTGCTTAGTTCTCACCTTTCTTCTAACCCTTGCTTCCTGTAAATAGTGGGAACCTCTATGGAAAATGGATACACCTTTTTATGCGAACTTACTATACACATATTTCACTCACATCTACATGCATTTTCATCTTTTGAGCTTGAATCCATTATCTTATTGCATAAAATCCATCACTTTGCTCAAAATCTTGAAGCTTATCCAACAAGGGATTGGGAAAGGGCCATATTCCACATCAATTTGGCACTAATCCCCCTGTGGGATGAGGTTTGGAGTACTTAGATAGGATTTCATGCTTATATTTCATGTTGTTTCATGCTTTTATATAGTTTGTTTTCATTTCTTTGTATGTTCAAGTATCTCATAGGGAATGTGATTTAACCTACTAATATGACTAATCCTTGTGTGTTTTGTTTATGTTTAGCCTAGGTTTATCTTGCATTCACATTTTGGTGCTAGAAGGAGGGCTTGAAACATTAAATTTGACATTTTGTTGAGTTTTTCTGTGAATTATAGGTTTTTGGGACACACCGACGCCACATGATTTGGATAGAGGGACACGTCTATGTTTCGGCGATGCCTTTGATATCTACAGTGATACTATTCTGTTTTTGAAACTATTTTTTGTTTTTTAAATATAGCAACACACCTTTGTCTTTAAATGCTTTTCTTTCTTTTAATTATACCGACGCATATGATTTACTGGCACATTTGTGCTTTCTATTTTCTGCAAAGTGACATTTTTTTTCACCATAGTGATTCCATTTTTTACAACGATGCATTCGTGCTCTCTATTTTTTGACAAAGCGACGCCATTGTTCACTAGAGCGACGCTATTGTTTTTAGTGACGTGCCTGACAAAGGAGCATAAAACACTAATTTGTTTGATGAGGAAACATTTAATTCTCATTGTAATAGTGCTTTAAGACACTTGCTTTAGGTCACTAGTTTTCAATTGGGCTCTAAAATTAACCATTGCAATGTTGTTTTCAAAGTTGGCTTAAAATTGAACCCTTCACTTACTAGTCATTGAAATTGTGGTTAAAATTTAACACAACTTCACATCTAGTTTGGTGCTTAAAAATAATTCATCATTGCTTTGAAGGATTAAAAAGAACTAGTGACTTGTGTGAGTGATCTTGCTTGGTAGATCTCTAGTGCATATCCTCTCCCCTTGCACTTCGTGTGATCTTGGGTGAAGAGAAACACTCTCGATTTACAAAATTTTATTTTTTTGAGTCACCTTTAGAAAAGGTCTTGCTAATGAGACACATACCATAATGGAGAACTCATATAAGTGACTCTAAAAAGTGCATTTATCAATACACTATATAAATTGTTGCGAAATTGAAAAGATAGTAGCTTTAATCTAGGCGTAGTAACAGACATGTGCCTAATCTTGTCTAGACCTTTTTAGGATCGGGCGGGAATGGTTAAAGCCTTAAGTGGCTTACTGGTGGAATATGCATCGCAGTATTCATGGTTGTCATTAAAAACCTTATTGTAGAGGCCAACCTTGTTTTCCAAAATGTTCCTTGAGAATGGTGCTTTGTAATTTACGTCCAAGAAGTTATTACCACTGAGTCCGATTTTTGGTTGAGGCGTTGAGTTTAAGAGTTTATTCTTAACATACCTCTACACTCCTCCATAAATTGCATGTAAAATCATCCCTTCAGGGCATGAGGTAAGCCCATTGTCAAAGATACGTACCTTTCTAGGTTGTAAAGATTGTCTTTTGTGATCTATCAAAACACATTGCTTGGATTCAAAACAACAAAAACAAACATTGAACAATCATTGAGATTTCAAACCCTTTGGATTTGGTGTGAATACCTTTGAAAAAGCCCAATATTACTACTTGTCCCTAAGGATATCTTATCTTTAGAGGCTTCTAAATATTTGGACTTATATCTTAATTCACACAATTCCAAAGTAAACCTAGGGAACTATAGCTTTAACCTCTTGATTTCCACATGTTGAGCCTTGTGGGATGAAAGATGTTCAAAGTTGTAGACATTTAGTTTGAAAACCTAATCAAGACATTGGATGTGGTAAAAGCAATTCATTAATCAAGATTAAACCAATTGAACCCCACACATGTGCTTGTTTATCTTATGTCTTATGGTCTTCCAAGCAAACATTGATCTTTTGGTTTGAAATACTCATAGGGAAAAACATGTTCTTCAGTATCTTGGTATTGTAAAAAAATTCCCTCTTAGGATCATTTAGGATCAAATGAATCATTTCATCCATCCAAAAACATTTATCATTTCCATCCCACAAACAACTTTAGAACTTTGGAAACATCAACATTCTAGACTTGGGTAAATCATTAAATTGAAGCAAATCACCTTGTTTAGCTAGGTGTGTAGGAATGCATCCTTTTCCATACATCTAGCTAAATTAGCAATCATTTGAACAAGTTTATCCTAAGGTCACAAGTCCATCTTAGGATTCACAAGTTCATTATCCAAACAAAACATCAAAATCAAACCCTAAGTCTAGTATTTACCAAAGTTCATAAAGTTCAAACACCCATATCACCCACCCCTTCATCTTTCATATCATCATTGATCCTAAAACACCCTAGAGGCTCTTTTTTGTACCTAAATTTGGATCAACCAAAGAATCCAAACAATACCAAATCCATCATATATACTCCTAAAGTTGATCCCCAAAATTTATGGTCCAAACAAGATCACAACACAAGAAGAACATGGAACAAAACAAAGAAACATCTACCATGAGTGACTTAGGCCAAACCGAATTTGACCCAAGAGCATCTACAAACCCTCTACCTAATCCTCCTCAACCACCTCATGATCCTCAAGAGGGACAATGCCAAGTAGAGGATGTTACAAACAATTTCCAAGAAATGACCCATGATGAGTTGCTTGAACTAATACAAGATTTGAAAACCCACCATCTTTTCAAAACTGTAATGAGATTAAAACCTACCCAATACTTGTTGGAGTTGGAAAAAGAAGGGGCTAAACTCCCTTCTACATTCAATTTGAGCACTATAATTGAACAACCTTTGGGAACCATTTTCCAAACATCTTTTACACAATCATTTCCAAACATGATTCAATACATTTCCCAACCATCATCATCACATGCACCAAGTCAACCCATGACTACAAAGGGGAGTTCATTACTTCAAGCACTTCAAGGGCACCCACTTGTCAATAACCAAAACTTGGAAGCTATTCACAATCTTGGGTATTGCAAATACCAACGTCCCCCAAATTGATCAACACCCATATGTACCACTCATATTCCATGACACGACCACAACATCCACTTTCTGTGCCACACCATCCTATACCCAAGATACACAAGGTTATGTTCCTAATGTTCCACAAGGTCAAGTGGATCTATTTGAACAAGTGGGAACCCTAGATGCTTCATCTTCACTCATACAAGGGCAAACATCACAAATGTATCCACAAGTCCCTATCATAACTCCATCACACACATTGATCCAAGGTCTAGCAAAACAAATCATTTCGACAATCACATTAGCCCACAATCAAACTAATCCACCAAACACAACAAATCAAATGAATTCATCCATCACACCCAATCCAAATCCAAATATGCCACTTACATTGCAACACCAAGTGGCCTCATATCAAATATCCCAACCATTAATCACACCATCAATGCAAAGTCAAACCACATCCCAAGTGTACACCCTTACATCCCAAAGTCAAATCTCCCAAGGGTTGAACACATCAAACCAAAATCAACCATCTATCACCCAACCTCTCATCACACAACAACCACCCCAACAACCCCTCAACACACCATCTCATACCATTCACCAAAATCCACCACCCCCACCTAAAAATACAAATATTGAAAATCAATATAGCATCACGTTGCAATCAACACAAGCCTACCAAAAAGCATTGCAACAACTACAAGCACAAAAAGCACAAGCCCAAGCCTTGCAACAATAGCAAGCACAACAGGAAACACAACAAGCACAAGACCAAGCATTACAACAACAACAAGCACAACAAGAAACACAACAAGCACAAGCCCAAGCCTTGCAATAGAAACAAGCACAAACACAAGCACAACACCAAGCACAACAATAAGCGCAAGCACAAGCCTTACCAAAAAAAGCTTATCAACAAGCCCTACAACAACATCAAGCATGACAACAAGCATTGATAGAGCAACAACAACAAATGGTGCAACAACAAGCACAACAACATGCACTATTGGTGCAACAACAACAACAAGTATTGCTACAACAACAAGAAGAAGAAGCCCAACAACAAGCATTGTTGGAACAACAACAATAGGCATATCAACAACCGTTTCTTGGGAAACAACAAGGTTTCCAACAACCCTACACAAACACGCAAGGAGCATATGCCACTCCACCACCATCACCATTCATGCAACAAGCCAACCCACCACATATGCCACATAACACATTCAACTCATCAACCATGTCACCTCAAAATACGTATGTTCCACCACCTAATCCACAAGAAAATATTTCCTCACAAGTCAAAATGCTCTCACGACAAATACAAGACATTCAAGCGGGAAAGACAAAAAGATCATACACCCAACGTGACTTGTGCCCCTATCCCTTTGACAAGAACATTGCCATGGTCCCATTCTTGCCAAGATTTGAGATACCAAAATTTGACAAATACAAAGGAAAAGGAAATCCTGAGGACCACATTAGAGAGTTCTATGTGGCATGCATGGAAGTAGCTTACAATGATTCCTATATGATGCAACTTTTTCCACGAAGCTTGGCTAGATCCGCAATCAATTGGTTCTCCCATTTACCTCCTGGAATCCAAAAATTTCAAGACATCATAGATCTATTTGTAAATCACTTCTCGTTCATTCTAGATATGGATGTAAGCTTGGAGGAGTTGTCAAACCTAAAACAAGCCAGAAGAGAATCATTTGCAACCTTCCTACATCGATGGAGGTACAAAGCTAGTAAAAGAAAATGGTCTATGCCTGAAGAACAACAAAGAAGAACCATTATTTCTAACCTCGAGGGAGAGTTGTCCTTCCAATTAAAAAGGCAATGTGTCACAATGTATGAGAAACTTATCCCTAAGGCTCTTAACATTGAGAGAGCCCTCATAGCACAAGGGTACACACAACCATACAAGGACAATCAATCATCATCTAGTTATAATGACAAGCCTCGCTTTTGGAACAAGAAAAAGAATGTCACTAATGATGGTGTCGTTGATGCAAAAATGATCATAAGCACCCCAACATAAAAAAACACCCAACCAATGAACACACGACAAAACATGCAACCAAACATGCAACACCAACAAAACAATCAACCAACAATCAATGCTGAAAATACTCAAAGGGCACCACAAAGAACAAATAACAATGCACCTAGATGACAATTCACTCCCTTGGGAGAACCCATGGATTTAGTTTTGAAGAAGAAAGATCCAATCCAACCTCATCATACTCCCAAATTTCTCAAGCTATCAAGAACCACAAGTCAAACCTCCTAGCTATAGAGAAGATCATTTTTGTGAGTTTCATTGATACAAAGGTCATAATACACAAAGTTGTTTTAGACTCAAACACCTTGTTCAAGATCTTATTGAACAAGGAGACCTTGAGGTTGATAAAAAATATGGAAATCAAGACTTGCAAATCTATAAAACCCCTATGCCTGATCATGGAAAAGCAAAAGATACGGGAAAGGCATCAAGTTCTAATAACATAAACCATACCCATGATACCACGGTAGCACATATTTATGTTTCTCATCCATCACAAGAAGAGGAATCAAAAAAGCATCAAGAAACATTCTTAAAACAGATTCAAGATAAATCAACAATGCCTACCAATGTTTCATATCAAAATGGTATCAAGTATCTTTTAGATAGCCACATTACCCCTTTGTATGATTCCATAATTGGCCACGTCGAGGAGGTTCCAAGGCAACAAGAATTTTTTCATGCTCCATCCATAGACCTTACAACTTGTGAAGATTCTCCTATCAATGATACATCATCTACCCAAGGGTCATGTCAAGAAGATAGTTTGGAGGATAACAGAAGTTGCTCTGAACTAAGTCAAGATCAAGATACTATTTCCCCACAACATTTTCATGAGCTACATAATGATGTCCAATATCTAAGTAATATTTGCTCAACCACAAGTCATGCTGAAGAGATCAAATCCCCAAAGAATTATCATAACTTAATGAGCATTCTCCAATCCTTCCAGGATTTCAAGGATACACCAGATTCCACCAATGAGATGTTTTCTTTGGACAAAAATATAGGTGTTCTTCATATAAAAAAAGAGTCTCCCACTCTTGATACTCCCACACAAGAGCAAGTAATGGTTGAGGTTCTTGATTCTCATAGTGTGTGTATCATCAACCTCTTCTGAATCAACACCAACATCTTTTGAAGCCGAATCAACAAATAAAGATGTCATAAAATTAGAACAAACAGTTAATATTCCTAAACAACGAGAACCCATAGCAATATCATGTGTTCATGACAAGTCATATTCAGTGGCTACAGATTAGAGGATATATTATCAAGGAAAAGGGCTAGGTATTGTTAATACCTTCACAATGCCAGGGGAAATCTTGTCTAATGCAAACGTTAACATAAGGGGCACATATTGTCCACTACAACTATTCATATCATGAATCGTCATCCACCCATCCTCATACACAAAATGGGACCAATGTGAGAATAAATATTCCTATCAAAGCAAGGAGAAGATCACCAAAGAAAATGAAGTAGTAAAGAAAAGAGGACAAAACAAATACAAATGGATATAAAAGAATACAAAAGAAAATCATCCCAATCATACTCCATCAGTCAAAGAAACTATGGGGCAAAGTCAAAAAGGGAAAAGTATCCATCAAAGATGTCCTCAAATACAAAAGCAGGCTTCTCAAGCAAGGAACAAAGCATATCAAGCAGGTGGTCCTAATTCCACTCAAAGCCCCATTTCCACTCATCATCGCTCATATTCCCAAGTTTGGAGAGTCAAAAGTTCCAAACCATTGACCAATCCATCTCATATTCCTTCATGCATGAAACCATACACTCCATCGATAATATCCAATTCTCACATTGACCGTGTGTTGGCAACTACCCTTCGTCATAAGGATTCCAAAGGCACTTTATTGCGATGTATGCACATAAATGAGGTTAATTATGATATTGATAAGGTAGATCATAGTTTTTTAAAGATGCATTCAAGTGCTCGTATCTTAGCAAAGAAACTTCTTCAAGCAGGATACCATTGGCATGTTATGACAATGACCTCTACATCAGTACTACCAGGTGGTTCAACATGAGGATAAAATTTTCAAAAGATCAAAAAAACCAAAATAAAAAAAATAAAAATAAAGAAAATAGTAAAAATAAAAATCGTCCTCCAGTGAAAAATACATGGGCGATGCTTTGGGCATGCACTATGATGAAACCTGGAAAACAGGCATCATGAGTAGAATCAAGCATCATATGGACCTTTTCAAGTGAAGGCACCTCACCTCCTTCATGACAAATCCAGTATTTCCTCCATCTATCCAATCCATCTTTATATAAGATCTTCCAACATATCTTGATCTTGACAAAGGTTTGATGTATACTTTGAATTTACTCATGACTAAAAGAAGTTTGACATGATCTTTACCATATGTCCCATATTATCCTATTGCATGTCAAAACTCTTTGCACGATTTTCCACTGATATCTTGATTTGTCCATTGTGTTAGGAAACATTGCTAGACACTGGGGGTAGGTTCTTGCACTCTCATTTTTGAATAACTCTTGATCCATGTCCTACGTCTCACAATGTGATATCGACATCGTGAACTAGGTATTGTTTAAATCAGAAAATCCAAAAACATTTGCAAAATCTCGGAAAACACAAAAATATTTGAAAAACAAACTAAAATCCAAAAACATTGAAATATTCCAGAAAATCCAAAATCACCCATCACATTTCACTTTCACTCATGATAAAATTCCATCCATAATAAAATGTCCATCTTCAACCTTTGGTAAAACAAATGGAAACAAGTGTGGAAAATTTGTAAAGTGTAAACCTAAATGTAAAAGGCTTGAGCCTAGATCAGTGAGTAAACAAGTTGGTTAACTTTTGTATCAACAACCTATCATCTAGTTCCTTTCTAAAACTCATCTGATAATTATGTTCTAGGATGCATCCTTCCTACAATGAACTTCAACATCAAGCATCACCTTAGTCTTAGTCTTGGCTAGAGGTACGAAGAACATTAGCTTGTTTGTTCACTTGATCTTTTCTTATGATTTATTTTATTGCACCCATTCCAATGACCTCTCATTGATGTCTATTAAAATGATTTAAAGAGAAAGGAATGGGGCATTGATCATTATCTTCTATTTGTTGTGCTTTTTGGATGTCCTTGTAAAATAACCTTGGAAAATACTTGCTTTGTTAGGTGTGTATGGAAGGTGTTTAGACAACTTGTTGACTATTACATGGCGAGGTTATGCCATCCTATGTTTTGGTCTGAGATGTTTGAAGCTTCTAAAGTACATCCTAGCAAGGTTTTCATATATCAGTTGTGAACAAGGATACTCCTATTTGTTTGCTAAGTCAAAGTCTATCGCACTAGATACAACGCCATCTTGGTTGTCCATACCTTGATGCATCGTATCTATGTGTTTTATCAAACATAAGGAATGTTGTGTCGTTCATGTCCCAATCCTTGGATAAGCAAATCATCATCACTCATCACCATATCTAATAAAGTATTGAGGAATCATAGACTTGTTGGACTTCTAAATCAATCTCCCAATCAATGGTTAATCCATCCATTTTATTCTTCTTATTCTTGTATCTTTACTAACAATTCTATCCAAGTGTCGAATATGTGCAATATATCAAAATATACATGAGGTTACCCATGGCCAATGACTGTCTATCAAATCTGTCTACATCAGACATCTGAGCTTTCTAGTCCTCTTTAAGCTGAACTAATCTTGAACCTTTGTCGTGATCTCAACCCAAAAACTAAAATTTTCACCCGATCTCTCAAGGGGGCAATGTAGCAGCATGATTCCTTCCATTGGGGCAACAATGGGGCATCCAAAAAATAAAAAAATTCTAAATTTTTGATCTTGGCAACAGTGTCAGTTTTGAAAAGCGTTAGTCTTTGAACCAATGTAATAGGTACCTCGCTTCAAAGAGGGGAAAAATGTAGACACTTAAATAGTCTTGATTGATATTACACATCTAAATCTGATTGTTAACATTATTTCATCCTAAATCACCTCTGACTAACTATTTAATTAAATAATCTATATTGTTTAATTAAACTTATCTTCTCCTATTAATCAAATAATTAATCTTATTGGAATTATTAACCCCTGTTCTTACTAATTATCATCCCATTTAATTAAATAATGCAAATCATTTAATTAAAACCCCTATGTCTTCTCATTTGTTTAAATAAATCTAATTATTTAATTAAAATTTCATATTCTTCTAAAACCCCTAACCCACCTAAGATTAATTAATTCTGGATTAATTAACCTTAAACCACCTGCTAATCTTCATTAGCCAATCCTCTAGCTTTTAACCCCACCAAGGTTAAATACACTTATGGTTTATTTACCCCACTCGCACCAATTATTAATTTTCTCAAATTAATTAATTGCCTATTTTCCTCACAAGGGAATATTCCCAAGGAATATTCTTTTCCCTTCCAACTTGCACAAGTAATTAATTTTTACAAATTAATTAAATGGCCTATTTCTCCTCACTTGGAATATTCCCTCTTCCTTTCTCCACACTCCAAGTCTTTAAGGCTCTTACAAAGGCCTTTATTGCCTCTTACAAGAGCCATCTTGTCTCTTACAAGGGAATTTACTTCTCTTACATTCCTTACATCCTCACCCACATTCCTTAAATTCTTCCAACCATATGTCTTAACTCCCTCTTACATCTCTCTTCCCAAGATGTGCACACATGTGTGTGGGCACATATCCCTACTCCTTCTCTTAGCCTTGTGACACTTCTAATGATCCTCCATTTAGTCCCACATTGCTTTTTTCTCACCCTTCTTCTAACCCTTGCTTCCTATAAATAGAGGGCACCTTTATGGGAAATGGATCCACCTTTTTATGCAAACTTACTATACACATTTTTCACTCACATCTGCATGCATTTTCATCTCTTGAGCCTGAATCCATTATCTTATTGCATCAAATCCATCACTTTGCATCAAAATATTGAAGCTTATCCAATAAGGTATTGGGAAAGGGCCATATTCCACATCAATTTGGCACCAATCCCCCTATGGGATGAGGTTTGGAGTACTTAGATAGGATTTCATGCTTATATTTTAGGTTGTTTCATGCTTTTATATAGTTTGTTTTCATTTCTTTGTATGTTCAAGTATCTCATAGGGAATATGATTTAACCTACTAATATGACTAATCCTTGTGTGTTTTGTTCATGTTTAGCCCAAGTTTATCTCACATTCACACATTTTAGATTTTTTTTTGAAGTTAATTGAGGCTTGATTTTGTTGCCGATATATAAGATATTAGCTAAAAATTTCTAGAGGTTTTGAAGTTCTATGGTCTAGGTTTGTCCCATTGTCTCGAAAAAGGGTTGGTATTGTCAATAACCCTACAAATCTGCCTTTAGTCAAGGCCATAGTTACTAAATTAGGACATTACTAACATGTTATCAATTTTAGCTAAGTTATCCTTGCTATCAATTTGTGAAGTCACTAGGTCATGATCTAGTTTGTCAATTAACAATTGTTATAGGTCGCTCAAGGATAAGATGTGTCAAATGAAAGTGGTAAAGATCTCAATAGTTTGATAGCTCGAACAAAAAAAAGAATTGTTGAAATCACACTCAATATTTAGATGCTTGAAAGATCAAGTTGTGGTACCCTTTATCATAGCTATGTCAAGTTGAAACTACATCAAAATGTGGACATAAAAAACCACACCTAAATATGAAGGGATCAATCATAATGATGCCTTTAAAGACAACAATCCACAATCCAAACTCCACTCAAAAAACTTGAAAAGTGGCAATGACAATCACACATTGTGAAGAGGAAGAAATTAGTTAAACTTGCACTTTTTTGGTCACTGAGCTAGCCTAGAACCATGACAAGTAAAGATGGCAAGGTGAACACAAAAACATGATAGGAAAAGAGGTAATATGATTAGTGAAAGGAGAAAGTGGTGAAGTCAACATGAAGCCACAATCAACATGGAGTGAACCTGTTAGTGATTTTCCATCCCCTTAAAAGATAAAACTTGGTAAGTTTTGTACTTTTTAGATGGAAAAGCTACATAGAAAACATAATTTAAAGTTGGCAAGGATAATCTAAAAATGCAACTAAAGTAAAAGCTAATTAAAACATCAAGATTTCATACATTTTGAGTGGCATTGCCACATGAATGTTATGGCAATAAGAAAAAAAAAACTTAATCCACCATTTTGAAGTGGCAATGTCACATAAAATCTCCACTTGGCTTCTTAAATCAACAACTTCAGATTTTTAACACAAATTCAAGTGTTTTAAAGAAAAAATCAATGAATCATAACTATAACTTATCACTAAAAAACCTATATTAAGGAGAAAGTAAGATTTAAAGCAAGAACCAATCTAGTTTGGGTTGTTTGAATGATTTATTTCCTATTTGTAGTGGATAATATAAGGGTCATTTTAAAGAAGAGCTTCCCCTTATAATTTCAAGAGTGGTTCTACTATATGTGTTGTTTCATTTTGTGCTATCTAGCAATAGAAAAATTAAAACATTAACATGAGGTACATGCAATGCCATTCACTTACACTAAAGTATATTTATTCATGTTAGAGCTCTTAAAATGTTCCTAAAGAACCTATTAAAATTTGGACAAACCTTAGGCATATGTGCTTATATTGAATTAGTATTAGGACCAATTGGTTAAATGTGCCCCTTTGCTGATTGTCTCTTTTGTGAAAATAATTAGATCTAGTGCTACATTCAAGAAGTAATTGATATTAGCATCCTATTTCTCCATAATATAGAAACCTTGAGGCATGTGTTTCAAAGAAAGATTGAACAAGGCATTTTTATACAAATTATTATAGTAGAAAATAGACACCTGCTATTGACCAGGTTACAAGTGCAAAATCCTTCATAAAGATTGATTTCTAGATAAGATACCATCAAGTATCTACTTGGTGAAAAGGAATCTAAAAGATGGACTCAAAATCCTACGAGGCTTCTATCAATGGATTTCCATGTTTAGATTAGTCAATACATGGACTTTCACATCATTCATGAGTTTGATATAAAATGGCCCTTTACAAATTCATTTGTTGTGGCACTCAATGACATACATTTTCAATTAGACAAAGGTTAGACTAGTAAAAAACTTATGCGAAGTCATTTAGATTATCAAACGAAACCCATGGCCTTAGTAAGTTATTTTTGTTCCTCAAGCTTATTCAATACCTTTATTTCATGGCCAACCACTTACAGGGTCCATGTTGACTTGGAAATAATCAAAGTGGTCTACAATTGGAATGCCCTATAAAACCTCATTGAGCTTGTGAGTTTGCATGACCTTCTTTACTTTTATATATGATTTATAACAATATTCTCACAATTAGCCTAATATCTCAAAAATGATTAATTCCTAGTTGTCAAAAAATGTAAAACAACACAATTTGATGATTTATGGCTATTTATATTAATGAAATGTTCCTCATGTTTTGGGATTGAAACATGCATTTATGTATGTAATAGGAGTTTGAATTATGTACTATATCTATAAGGTCGTGATAACATTATATCTAAGGCAAATAGACCATTGTACAATTGAATAACTCGATGAAAAGAGACAACAATATCTCAAAGGCAAAGAGACCATCACAATTTCTTCATACAAGAGGAAATATGAATGTTCACATAAAATGGATATCTTGCAAAAATTTTAATTTATGTAGAGAATGAAGAAGCAACAGGGTAGTAGATTAATTTGGTTGTCAACTAAACTCAAAAAATGCAAAATTTTCTTGGTGCTTAAGAATAACAATTTTAGAATCTCAACAAAGTGGTCATAGAAAAAGTCCTAGTGTGGGTTAGACTTCTTGGCCTACTATTGGAGTGTTGGGATGAAGAAGTGTGGACTGCCATAGCCTGCTCTTTGGGTTATCTCATTATGTTTGATGAGGTGACCAAATTTAGAAAGAGTTTCCTCTTTGCTAGATTTTGTGTCAATGTTGCTATTGACAAGCAACTCCCTTCTTCGATTACTCTTTCTTCAAAGTTTGGAGATTGGATTCAACAGATTGATTATGAGGGACCCCTTGTGAAGTGTTGCTATTGTCTCAAGATAGGAAATGACATTTTTGAGTGTGTGTAACATGCCCAATGTTTACCTTATTGTTTTCACCCAAGTTTTAACCCATATACGTGAAAAGATCAAATTTACCAACACAAAAATAAAATTTTCCAATTCAATAACATAGATGCATATTTGAAATAAATCCATTTGAAATTGCATTGCATGGATAAAGTAACTATTACCTTTTTTTCACTACCAGCTCAAACAAGTAGAGCTGAATGAAATTCAGCATTGATAGGTACAAAATTTTTCATGTTTTTCTGATTTAAGTATTCATTGATCATCATTTAGATCGTTTTACATCTGAATCATAGTTTTATTGTGCAAGCATTTGAAACAGAAAATTGAAAATTTGCATAGTAATGCCTTTTATTCATTTTGTAAAAATGCTAAATCTCGCACAAGCCGCAAGAGTAACTGAGTTTGATTCTGACAATCAAATGATGAATACAAATTTCAAGGACAAACTACACTATTGAAAATAACATAAGCGTAAAGAAGAGGAGCAATTCATCATTGCCTGTAATGATGAATCACTTTCATTGGTGTCTTTAGCCATTGCGTCTCCAAGCTGCTGCAACCTCGTTTCCTCGCTCCATGAACTTGCAAAATTGTAAAGGAAATGGTGTTAGAGTTATACTCTAAGCAATGATGAATTACATTCTGCCTTATGCCTATGCTACCAACAGGAATGTAATTTGCATCAAAATAAGCATTCATCAGATGAAAGGCTGATAATCAAGGAAAAAACATAATTCAATGGAAGCTTTCAGCTTCTTTTATTTTGCTAACTTGTTTGTTTCAATGTGCAGGAACAGGTTCATTATGTTCGAGATCATTTCATCAGAGATGTGGAGTAAAATGGGATCCCACAAGGGTAGAGCTCGGCATATCATAAAGATGGTACCTCTCATTCACATTATTACATGAGAGTCATCAAGTGTTACAATTATCAAACGGAACTGCTGTAAAGCAATAATATCATAATGAAAGCAGTTTAGTTCAGCATGGTGAAACAGTTTGAGAAAATCATCTTATTGCTCATAATTCAATAAAACAATCAAAGAAGCATTTTATGAGAGCATTAATTGTATTTGTTGTAGTTCAGTTTTAGCTTTGTCTTTCAGTCATATTTACATTTTGACGAGACATTGAGCTCCTTTATACTGAAGGGAAACAAATTATTCAGCAATTCAATCATTTCTTACAACTCCAAAGTATAGGCGCAGTCTACAGAAGACTTAAAATAATAGTAAGGGCTTCATTTAAAAGAACAATCATAGATAATACTGCTGCTACATAACTAAAAAGTAATTGAGATTGCTGCTATAGTGTTCATGGTGGTAATAGATGCTTACAGAATTTTTGACAGTCATAAAGGACTGAACACAGTGAGACAGCAGTGAAGTATGAATTATTCAACATTGACATTAAATGGAGTATCTGAGTTCAATGGCAGTCACTATTTACACAAAGATATTCAAAATAGCAACCACAGAATGTAACAGTCAAGCTAGCAAGAACAATTACTAATCAATTTTTCAGCTGAAGGAGTTGGTTGAAATGACTGATGTTTCTAGTTCGTAAGATGAGCACAACCAAGAAAAGAACATTTCACTAAAAGCCATATTCAATGGACACAGTTCAGGCCATGCAAAGTAGAAATAGTGACAAAATGAGATTATACGCAGTGGACACAATTATATATCAGGAATAGTTACCAGTCATTCATTACAGAATCTGTTATCAATGGTGGAATGGTACTCGTGATTAGCCACTATGAGTACATGAAATTTAAAGACTCATACGCATTACAGAAATGATATGCTGCAAGGATCTACAGTGCTATAAACAACAATACACTGTGACAGTGATCAAGGAATGATGTAGTCATACTACAGAAACATTGCTTTTGCTATACATTAGAGAATGCGTACCAAAGGCATCAAACATGACAGTCTATTCAAGAGTCAAAATTATATCAGAAAAGGATAAAGTTTCAGGCTACATCTATTCACAAAGGTGTGCAATAGAGGGTAAACATTAAAACAATTGAAAGATGAAGGCCTGATTATATATTTTTTGTTCATATTGAATACAAATTGAGTATATTTCTATGCAATAAAAGATGCAATGAAAGCAACCATGGCAGTCTCAGAATACCCATCTAAGGGTTTCTAATTAAAATACAGTTTTGTCACTGTGAAACAATAGTGCATCAGCAAGGGTTATTTCCATTGGTGAGTCCAAAATGTGTTAGTTCAAAGATTTCAAGAGTTTCCTTGTAAAATCCATTTTTTTATGTGCATTCTACAGTCATACCATGTCATGAGATGACATCTCTTCGAGGTAAGTAAAAGCAGAATTTGAGATTATGGGGTTATTACAAAACTTGTTTCAAAACCCTCATACCAGGTTTGTTTCATTAAAGGCATATGGCGACTTCATGATATGCACAGGAAACAACAAAAATGCGCAATGTTTGTGCATAGAAATGATTTTTGTTTGATGGTTTTGAGCTTTTCCATGCTGGTTCTTCATTAACCGGAATTTGTAAAGGAAAAATAACTTTTCCAAAACTCTTCAGATATCAATGTCAGAATAGGAGACAATGAACAAATGGACAGAATAGAGAGGTAATATCAAAGAAAAGAGAAACTCACGACCTGAAGCTTTAAGAACCCTCAAATAGTAATTCAAAATAATGCATGGAAAGAGTAAGACACAATATAGAAGCTTTCAAAAGTCCATGGTCGGCCTCAAAATGTAGAAAATAACAACAGAACATGGAGATAGTGGCAGCCAGTGATGGCAAACTTTCACAAAGGGGTAAGGCTCAAATCCTCATGGCGGCCTGAAAGAGGCTAAAAAGATTCATAGGAATGGAAAGATTAACTTACCAAAGCCGCCATTAATATATCTTTTGAGAATTCTTTCTTGGTACATATCCATCAGTGCAAGTTGTGCCTTTCCAACTCTCATGGTGGCCATAGTCAAATAGAGTGCCAAGAAGATACAAAGAACAAAGAAATGATAAAGTATATATCAGATAGTGAACACAACCGTGGCTTTAAAGCCCCATAAAATGCTATATGATGGAGTCAAACTGGTAAAAACAAACTTACCATATGAAAATCAATACGATTCAGCTCAAGAAACGTCGAAAAGTGCAGATTCGAGTCATTTCATGATGAGTTCAAGTTGAAATCCTATTCCATGGTGGCGGTCGACAACTTCTTCATGAAGCTTCTCAAAAGTTAGAAAAATACATAATGATTTTTAGGGTTCCTTAGTTTCTCTTTTGGCATAATTCGATGGTCTATATTTTGACTATCTTTTGGCTTTGAAAAATCATTATGTCTTCTCTCGTGGTCATGACTTTTAGGTCAATAAGCCTAGCAATAGTGTGGTCGCCATTATCAAATAATGAACTTTGTGCTAATATTATGGCAGGATGTTAAGTTATTGACCAAGATATGCCTAATGATGATGTGGTCGACCTTTCTCATAAAACACTTAGAGCTGACTATAGTGTTTATATACTATAGTGTTATTTCAATAGTCTATGGTCGGTTGATATTTATTTAAGTGAAGAGTGCAAAATACATGCTAAGTATGACATATGGAGCTTGAAGGTCGTGAAGTGGAGAAATATATTTTCTAAATTAGCTTTATTCTTTTCATATTTATTTGCATTAAATAATGTAAATGGATTAATTAAATGATGCGTTATAAATCATTTAATTAATTCATCATCTTAAAATGCAGATAAAGATATTATGTAAAGCTAAATCACAATTTACTTCAGTTACACATCAAATTCAGCTGAAGACTTAGACGTGAAGATGGAGTTCCAATGTGCATGGGCGAATTGATAAGAACGAGACAGTTTTGCACGCTTTAGCCCACCTTTTCAGGGATTTCCAGTTCAGTTTGAGTTGCAGATTAGTTGTATGCTTTATGACTGCCAGTTCGAGATTGAGTTCACTCATTTTTGCATGAGTTTGAACCTTATTTTCAAGGATTTTTGCTTCTGCTCGGATTTCACCTTGGAGTTATCACTTTCTCACTGAAATTAACTTTCAGTTGCTTGTTCATGCACTTTGAAGTGCATTCTCATTATATATATTGAAAAAGTTTATCTTTTTCATTCTAGTTCTTGTTATTCAGCCTTTGCATTCTGTAAAGTGAATTGTCTTGTAACTCAGTTTTCAAAGTTTAATAGATATTGCAGCAGTCTTTATAGGTTTACGTGTCTTTTTGCAAAGATTCCTTCAAATTGCAGTAAAATCAAAGTCTTCCTTGTCATTTGGTTGTCTTTATGAATGATTTGATGAAGTTTTATTGTGTTTAAATATCATAACCTTTAAAATCTTCGTCTCATTTTTATTTACATGCATTCAAATGGTTAAAATCACAGGTCTAAGTTTGTGTAAATGAATAATATTCTTCTTTGTTGTGAAAACCCTGTTTTCCTTCAAAGGTGATTCATTCAAGCCTTCCTTAGAATCAATTTTTGTGGTGAAACTGTCAAAATTGACTTGTGTGGATAGTTTTCTGAGGTTTATTGTGAATCAAAATTATAGATCTTTATCAATTAGGTGCATTACCTTCAATTTACAGTTTCTCACATTTAGTAATAGTTATTCTATCCTTTTTCCCAGTAAGTTACTTAGTTTTTAACCAGAAAATTAAATAGGAACTAGCCTAGAATCTGGAGGTCTAATTCCTTATAGGATACCCATAGCTTGGAATTAGTTCCAATGTTTCAATAGATTGCTGAATTTCAATATTCAAGCATTTGGGTGCAATATGATTGACAACAGTTTTTGGTACGCCCGGTGGGACCCTGAATCACTTTTCAGAGCAATATTTTTACAGTTCAAGCTGCTGTTTGGTATATACAGCAGTTTATTTCAGCCTTTCAGAGGATTATTTTCATATACCTGGTGACTCCATTTCTTAGTTTCTAGCAGATCAAGTGTAAACAACTTATGAGAAATATTCAGACACAAAGTTCTTCTTCATTTGAATATTTGCAGCTGTCTTCGCCAAAGAGAATACGAAGGACAACTAAGCAAACATCTGGTAAGCCTTCAAGAAAGCAACCAGTTTCTCTGATTAAAAGAGCAGAACCATTAGTTTACACATCAAGAAGGAGAGGCAGATCATTAACAAGGCAACCAAGTTCATTTTCAGCTTCGCCAAGTTACAGAGTATCGGTTCAGCCTGTACCGATTATACAAGCTGCAAATCCTAGAATACCAGCAGCTCTGATGGCCAGAGCGCATGTTTTTGTTCCATTTAATGGGGGCAGCCCATTAGATCTGGCTCAGCACGATGATATATTAGTAGCAACACTGAAAAGTCTACCCTTCTTTACTGGTGAAGATCAGACTACGCCCATCGAGCATATTAGAGACGTAGCCTCGCTATGTGGAGTTTACCATGTGATTCAGGAGAACATAGCTTTGAGGTTGTTAGCAACGTCATTAAAAGGGAAAGCATCTCAGTGGTTTCGCGGCTTACCAGTCCATAGCATCCCGACATGGGATGACTTAGGAGACAAGCTGACAAAGCAATTTTCAGATAAGTTTGATCATTTATCTCTAGTTGAACAAATGACGACTATAAAGAGAGTGCCACAAGAACAAATGATGGACTTTAATTTCAAATTTTAAAGGACATAGGATCGAATTCCAGTAACGGTAAGGCCAACTCTTGACCACACTTTTCTATATTTCCTTAGATCATTGCATAGTGATATTGCCTTAATGATACAATCAATGGGTGGGCTAACATTACCAACAACATATGACATCGCTATTAGAGCTGAAAACAACCTTATACAAGCTGGTAAACTCACCCCAAGACCCCCTATGCCAATTTTCCTAGAGGTACAACCATATATTCCCATTCAAATACCTCCAATAGCTTCTATACTTGCTGTTCCAGCCTTAGATTTCCAAGCAGTAGCACAAAATAATGCTGTTCCAGCAAATTCTAATTTGCAAATTCTTAAAAATACCCAACAACAGCTAATAAATGACCAACAACAAATGGCCAAGTTACTACAAACTGTGAGTAACAACTTGGTAAGTCTTAAAAACCAGCAAGGTCAAAATTTCAGGCCTAATCAATCATCATTTCAAGCAAATAGGCCTGCTTATCAAGCTGATTACCAGGGACAGAAGAGGAATTTTAATTTTAGGCCTAATCAGCCATTTAACCCAGCTACTGCTAGCTCTTCAAAAGAGCTGATGCCAATACAAAACAACTTAGCGCAGGATTATGTATGGTGCTATCCCTGCAATTAGCCTCATAATCAGGCTACTTGCATGAACGTGGTGATTAGTCAAGCACTTATGGTGCAAAATAGTTATGTTGCTTTTGAACAGACAACTAAGGAGGACAATAATCAACAAGATGAACAAATGCAACAGAGTGACCTTGACATTGCCATGATGAACTGGCAAGGAAGTGAATTTTGCGGAGTTAATCACGTGTAAAGTCAAAATCAGTCAACCACTTCTATTGCATCTAATATGAGGGCCAAGAAGAGAGCATTTGATCTAAGACAACAAACTGTTCTTGACAAACAACAGGGAAAAAAAGACAAACAACCTGCTATTCAACAGAAAAATCAAGATTTTATAACCCAACAAGAGCAAGTTCAGCCTTCAATAGCTCAGAATGTTCATATTTTACCAAGACAACAAGCTGGACCATCAAAGGAGCAGCCTAAAGTTTAGTTCCAGCCTAAAGCAGCTCAAACAGATGCTGTTGTTTAAAAGGCACAGTCAAAAGTTAATGTTTCTTCTTTCAACATCGTTGAACATATGAGAAAGACAATTGTTGGCATTACCATGTTAGATGCATTATGCTTGCCTGGGCAAAAAGAAAGTTTGTAGGAGGCTTTGGCTAAGATATCAATTTCTGACAAAGCAAATATAAAGCAGCCAAGAGTTCTTGCGAACAGTTCAGATCAAAAGCAAGAACAACCAGCTAAAGAGTTAAAAACCACCCCTTTTTTATGTCAGTTTGATAATTGGTGATAACTTAGTGCATAACTGCATGATCGACAGTGGAGCAAGCAGTTCAATTATGCCTAAATAGCTGGTAGATAAGTTAGGACTTGAGTATGAACCATTGTCAAAAGGGGTAGTTCAATTGGATGGTACAACTGTAAAGTCTGTAGGAGTTATTAAAAATTTGCCTCTTACATTGCATGCCTATCCCAAATTTCAAATTTCATAGGACATATATATCATTGATCTCCCACCTTATTTTTCCATTTGCCTATCTAGAGACTTCACTGCAAAATTAGGTGTTTATCTGTCATTAGACTGGTCACACATGTTTTTCAGGACCAGGTATGGTACTAGAGTCACGATTAAGTCATAATCATTAGCTAAAGACCATATTAAACCTTATGTTCCGAACCCCATAAATGCAAACCTAGATTTCCATGATCAGGAGGATCAGTCCATGACCATCGACCCCACTATACCTATAGAAGGCATACCTAACATAAATCTAGATGAGTGGGCAGCCGAGAATCACGAGGTTGATCCATTCAATCTCATAGAAGAAGTAGGTTTGGGCATTTATGTGATTCAGGAACCTGATGCAATTATTCCAAATCCGGTCAAGGAAGAAAAACAACAAGTACAACAGATTGATCAGCTTTGGAAGCTATATTTTGACGGTTCCAGGAGTAAAATTGGTGCTAGTGGAGGAGCTGTTTTGATTTCACCTGAAGGAGACAGGTATTATTCAGCTTTTAGATTTGCTTTCAGCTATTCTAATAATGTTGCTGAATATGAAGCATTAATACATGGCTTAGAATGGGCCAGAAAAAGAAAGATTAAGTGCTTATAGGTGTATGGTGATTCAGAATTAATAGCAAATCAAGTTAGAAATCTGAATTTAACAAAGAATGATTTGCTAAAATTGTATAAACATCGTGTTTGGGACTTAATTGAGGAGTTTGATGCATTTAATCTGCAATCAGTACCAAGAATTCATAATAAGCAAGCTGATAAACTTGCTGCTCTAGGGTCACAGTTTGACATTCCAACTAAAATTCACAATGTGGAGGTACAATAGTATGTGAAGGTAGTTGTCAGACCTTTAGTACCTAATAATAATGTAAGTTGGCAGATTTTTGATAGTGATGAACATATAGTTCATTTTCTGATGGAAGAAGCAAAGTTTTTTGCTGGAAATCAAAAGAAATTTGATCAACAATATGGTGATCAGATCATGCAACTTAAAACTAACAAGCTACCATAGAGTTTGGTGACTCTTGAATCCATCTTCAACACCGATGACCAGGTTAGAAGAGATAAATCAGGTATTATAGTGAAGCAGGAACATTACGAGTCAATATAAATTTTCAAGGACAAGCTGCTTAAGCTTGGTAAAGTCTGTACAAAGACAGAACAACAAGCCTTTATCTTGCTTTGTCAAGAATTCAACGACATATTCATTTGGTAGTATGGAGATTTGAAGGGTTTTAACCCTGAGTTAGCTCAGCATACAATTGAGCTCAAACTCAACGCAAAACCAGTAAGACAGAAGCAGAGGCCCATGAATCCAAAGTTAGAACATCTGATGAAAACAGAATTGAACAAGCTGATCGAAGGTAGTATAATATTTCCAATCAAGCACACTTCTTGGGTGTCAAATTTGGTGCCTATCAGAAAGAAGAGCGAAGAGATAAGGCTGTGCATTGATTTTCGTGATCTAAATGGAGCTTCACTTAAGGATCACTACCCGCTACCTTCAATGGAGCAAATATTGCAGGTTGTTTCAGGATCATAAAGGTTTTCATTGCTGGATGGGTATTCAGGTTACAACCAAATCTTGGTTGAGGAAGATCAGTATAAGACAACCTTTACCACCAAGTGGGGTACTATGGCTTATAGAAAGATGCCGTTTGGACTGTCAAACACAGGAGCCACCTTTCAGAGAGCGATGGATATGGCTCTCCAAGGTCTGATAAATAAATTTGTTCTTGTTTACCTGGATGATATCACTGTTTTCTCACGAAATGCTGATGATCATTTCAGTCATCTTAGACAGATATTTGAGAGATGCAGAGAATATGGAATCTCTTTGAATCCAAAGAAAAGTATTTTTTCTATTCATGAAGGTAAGCTTCTAGGTTATATTGTTTCAAAAATGGCATTTCTATTGACCCAGAACGTATTGTAGCCATTCTGGCTTTACTGCTGCCCACTCACAAAAAGGGTTTGCAGAGCTTTCTGGGTAGAATAAATTTCATGAGGAGGTTTATTCCCAATGTTGCAACATTATTACAACCATTGACAATCATGCTAAAGAAAAACATTCAATTCAGTTGGTCAAAAGAGGGTAAGAACAGTTTTGAGCAAATTAAAGAGGCACTTGCAGCAGCCCCTACTCTTATAAATCCTGATTTTGATAAAGATTTCATACTGTATGCATTCGGAGGAGTGGATACCATCTCCACAATGCTCTGTCAGCAAAATAATGAAGGTATGGAGCAGCCCATAGCTTTCTTTAGTCAAGTCTTGCATGATTATGAAACAAGATATTCATTCGTTGAGAAGCATGTACTTGTTGTAGTGAGAAGTCTGAAAAAATTCAGACATATGCTATCTAATAATAAGATAAATTTGCTGGTAGCTCACCCAATAGTCAAGGAGTTTCTACTAAATAAGGACATTAATGACAAGCGAGTAGGCTGGACAACCAAAGTCATGGAGTATGACATCAACATAAAGGTTACCAAGCTTGTTCGAGGTAAAGGACTGGGCGAACAACTTGCAGAAAACGAAGAAAACAATAGTGAAAAAGTTGCTACAGTTCTGAATAATGAAGATGAACCTGCTGTTTCAACTATTCCAGCTGATTGGATTCATCAGATGATCCATTAATTGCATACTGGAGATTGTCCAGAAGGTTTAGACAAGTCTAAACGAAGATATTACAGGTTACAAGCAATTCCTTATGCAAAAATTGATGGTGTTCTTTATAAGAAGGATTTCAATGGTGTCTTTCTTAGGTGTATTTATCCAGATCAGATTGAAAGAATTCTTGAAGAATTCCATGATGGACCTGCTGGAGGTCATTTTGCACCATGTACTACAGCTTTGAAAATTCAACCTCTAGTAATATAAGGTTTCTATGTTTTCATGTTCATAAACAATCATAAATCATTTCTTTCAATATGACTCATATATTCACATGTGTACAATGTACACTAAGTTCATATATAATTTGGAAGACATTTTTAGCTGGAGAGGAGTCTATGCTTCTACACCTTAAAGTCTCCTCGCATTATGGCTTTGGGTTGCCAAGACATAAAGTCCTCTTCTTTAAGACTATAATACCATGAATAGGTAGACCCTTGGTCAAGCATAAGATAATAGCATAATTAGAAAATATATATATCACCAATACGTTTTTCAACCCTATTGTTGCATGTCAACATAAACACAATCAAGTGTATACCCTAACCCTAGGGAATAAGTTGTCTTCCTACTTCCAAGGAAATATGAGCATCTGAGAATATAGGTTCTCCACTCATGGTTAATCTACCATCATAGATTTACATAATATCATAATTTGACAATGACAACATAGTACTACATAATACCATTCCCAACATCATAATTCATGCAAGCATACACTTAGATTATGTTATCCTAAATATTATGATAGCACCTTCTAGTTATCTTTGTTTAACAAATACAACCACATGCTTCTATCATAGTAGTTATATGCATATCAAACTAATAAGATTCCTCCAATCAACATGCATGCAAGCTTTATATAATATGCAATCATCATTTTCACAAGCACTTGCAAACATTAACAAACACGATATTAAATAGAAAAGAACAATGGATAAAAAAACTAGCATGCCTAAAAATTAGCTTCCAATGAAGAATTGGCTCTCAAAGCTTAATACCAAAAACTTCATATGCTGCTCCTTCCACTTTCAACTTATTTCCAATTCTAACCTCTTTCCCAACACCTAGTTCTCAAACACTAAATGTAATCACTCTTACTTCTCACAACTTGCACTAAAAAATATTGCTCTGCACAAAGAAAACTACCATTGAACAATAACAATGGACAACAAATGAATTCCAAGCAAATACCCAAAAACTAAGAGGCTTCCCTCTATTTCTAAGAGATATTGAGAAAACTAATGCTATAGATCAACTCCCTCAATTGCCACCTCTAAAATTGAAATCACAAACTCAATCAATTCTCCCTCTAAGCTAGTCGACTAAGCAAACTGAGTGAAACATAGCAACAAAAAGAATTAGTAAGTTGACACATTTACAGTCCTAAGTAAAATCAGTTCCAAACACATGGTTGAGTCACCTAAATTCTGCCATCTTGTGGTTATTTACTAGGTCAACTATTGCAATGGTTTCCAACTTGCTTTCTAATTCCCATCATGGCACCTAAAATGGAGGCTGCTTTTCCAAAACAAAACAAACTCTTTTTTGCTTCCCTGCCAACTCCTGGCACTAGCTCATTTGACTGCAAAATCCAATGAATTTTTTTGACGAAAGATGTATAATTTGATGTATTGTCAGGTACTTGTTATATTTAATGTGTAATTTTCAATTTTTTATAATTTTATCCCTGACGTTTGTCAAAATTTCAACAAACTTGGTTTCGTCGAAATTTGACAAACCATTTTGTCAAAATTTCGACAAACATGGAAAATAAGAAAAAAATCAAATTATGGCTGACATAAATAAAAGTGATTTCGCCTATTTATTGTGACAATGTTTTGCTATACTTGCGAATTTTCTCTACTTGCGACAGTTTGTGGAGAACTAAGGATGATTTTCTTGGGAAAAATCAGAAAAAATTCAAGAAGATATCGCCAGGTTGAGGGTAGTCATTGTCTTTTTCCAGAATTCATTTGTGAAGTCAGATTTGTACTTCCAGGTTTGAAAATCATATTTTAAAGCAACATCTCATTAGATTTCATTTTTAGACTTGTGCATTTTGAGAATTTCATTTCCAGATTTTGTTGTGCAAGTTCAATATTCTGATTTTAGGAGTCTAACGATTGGAAATCATAGTAAATCAGAATTTAATAAGTTCTGGAATTAGCATTTTAAAGTGTTTTTTGGGTTCATTAACTTTAGACTAACTTTTCTTTTGCAGGGGTGGTTGCATGCCAATTTTTTTGGGTGCAAAATATTAGAATTATTAGATTTTGTTACTTGTATATGATTAAAAATTATTAGAGTTTGAGTTTGATACTTTTTTTAGATCTAAATATTCAAGCTTGGTAAAGAAAAATTATGTCAAATAATATTAGTGCATAACAAAATGAACAGACAATTGCTAGAATGTGGGCTAGATTGAAAATAAAGGGTGATGGGAAATGTTATTGTCCTTGCAATAATTGCAAGGGCTTAAAGACGAGAAATTTTAATCACAACCGAAACATTGTAGGCAACATGGTCACGTTGAAGGGGGGCATGATTATCGTCCATTGGTAAGTTGTTCATTATGTCTTTATATTGATTGAATTTGTAAATTTTTATATCATTTTAACATTTCTATATATATAAAAACTTGATCATGATCATGGTTTATTTGTGTCAATCATTATTATAAAGGTGGGGCACCCTAGGGCACAATATATGGATTATCACGGCCTGAAGAATGTGGTTTTGCAAGCGGACGAACATGGAGCTGTGAATATCGAAGATGAAGTTAATGATCCTATGGAAGAAATGATCATGCACCGAAAACACATTGAAGATGATGGTACAAATACATTGATCCATGACACATTTAGTGGCGTTGCTGATCATGATGATGAGATGACTTTGATGATGTTCATGATTTACCTATACTTGAGAAGGCACACGAGCCCCTTTATGAAGGCTCTGAAACAACTCTTCTCTCTATTGTATTGTTGGTGAACTTGAAGGTTATGAATGGTTTATCCAACATAGCAATGCCACAAATGTTAAGGTATGTCATATATGTCATCTTTTTTCATCTATTTTAATTGTTGTTAGTTCATCATTAGTAAATAATTTGATGAAATATACCATTAATATTCTTTTTATATTAACAAATTATTTTTGTTGTAGATTGATTGGTGAATTTTGTTACCACCATCAAATATTTTACCTCGCTCATACCGAGATTTATCCGCCATTATGAAATATATTGGAATGGAGTATCAAGCAATAGATGATGTCCCAATGATCATATTATATATCATAAACAACATGAATTTTAAATAATGCCCAAAATGTCATATCAATAGATATCAAACAGATCAACTAACAAAAAAGGTGCCTCGCAAGGTTCTTCGTTACATTCCCATTATTCCACGTATGCAACGATTATTTAGGTGCAAAAGCTTAGCATAATTTATGGATTACCATGCACGGAATAGAAGTGGATATGACATTCTTTGAATGCCTGTGGATGGTTCTGCATTTAAGGATATGGAGGAAAAATGGCCACACTTTAAAGAAGAACCCTGTAATCGGTTTTCATTGGCAGCACAATGTCAATCCATTTGGAGAGTCAGATCTATTTACTCTGTGTGGCCTATTTTGTTATCAACAATAACATTCCTCCATGGATGCCAATAAAGAGGAGCAATATAATGTTAGCAATGATTGTTCCGTATTTTTCACAACATTTCAACATAGTAGCATCTCATTTGTCTTATTTGTTGCATAATGACTATATTTTTCATTCAATAGTCATGTACATTAATTTATATATATTGCAGTAAAATGGTTATAATAATTATGTAATTTTATGTTCATTCAACCAAGTAAGTACCAAGTTAAAGATATGAATGTATATATCAAACTCTTATCGACGAGTTACTAAAGTTATGGAATGGCGGCCATTATGTATGACGCCCTAGACCAATAAGACAAAGACAATTTCAATTCCATGCAATGCTTGTATGAACAATTCATGATGCCCCAGGGCTAACACATTTTTGTGGTATGTTATAACGCTCGACTGCACTTTAACAATATTTAATTTGATGAAGTAGATATCATGCATGTTTTTTTAAATAATCTATTCATTATATATAATTATAAAAATTGACATATTTAATCCAATTATATATGACCTTGTAGGTCTTCAAACAAAGGGAAAATTTGCATGTCCAATTTGTGGTCCAAAGATGAAATCTCGTGTTCAACAAGTTTAGGAAAGAGTGTTGATGAGTATAGGCACTTCCTCCACAAAAATCATAAGTATCAAGCTACTGAAAAACATCTTTTCAATGGGAAAGAAGAGACTACATCAAAACCACGAAGAATGACACATCGCCTATGGAAGTTGGAATATAATAGAATTAACCGTCAAGGTTATACATCAGATCAAATTGTATATCTATCATATATGATATGTTTGGAATTTATATTTTTATATTGTGTTTTGTTTGCTCATACTGTAATTGACAATGATTGTCGTTGTTAATTTGTTTAACTTATATGTTTCATGAAGGTCGTCAAGGCATTAATGGATGACTTCCATAGGGAATGAAAAGTTATCCCAGACAATTTAGTAGGTTACCCTACTATGAGCAACTACAAATTGTGCATTTGTTTGATACAATGCATATCAGAAAGAATATAACATAAACGTTATGGAAAATATTGGATGGAAGGCATGACAAAGAAAAAATTGTCAAAATTTGTAGTGACATTCAGGAAGCCAATCATGCAATGAAAAATGCCATTAAATTAAATAGCGATGGAGACCAAATTAATATAAGCCCCCTTCCTTGGTTATTAAAGGAGCAACAAACTAATGCTATAAAATAAGTTATATGAAAAATTTGATTTCCCACAGGATTTGCTGCGAACATAAACAATATCATAACAAAGAAAGGCGAATTTGGGTTAGGGATGAAAATGCATGATTAGAATACCTTCATTAAGGTAATTATTTTGGTATATTATCTATATATTTGTATACTGCATGTACTTTTCAGTGTATTATGTTTATTACTTTTGGAAAAATAATGAAAAGATCATTTTATAATTGTTGCAGTACGTTCTACCTCTATCTCTCCCAAACAACTTTGACAAAAATGTCAAGCAAGTTATATATGATCTTGGAAAATACATGAGGTAAGTAGTCGATATTTGTTCAATTTGTTGTATAGATCTTATAATTTCCATTTGTTTGACTTGTTATGTAATATATTGTATATTGTTGTTAAATCTCGTTAGTATATTTGCGCCTTGAATCACTTGTAGATGGCTGTCATCTAAAGAAATCCATAAAGAAGAAATAAATTATTGGAAGAGAAAAATTCCTCATCTAATGTGTGAAATGAAAAAGTGTCTACTTTCGACATTTTTCAATGCACAAGAACACTACCTTATACACCAAGTTGAGGAGATTGAATTGTGTGGACCTGTACACACAAGGTCAATGTGGATGGTTGAGAGACACTTGAAATTTTTGAAGGATTTGGTTAGATAAAGAGCACATCTTGAGGGTTCTATGGTGGAGGGATATATGGTATACTAGACCATGGTGTACATTATTGAATATCTTCCTAAGTTTGCAACAAAGATCCATGTAGATCGCATTTGGGATCCCAACTCCATTGACAAATTCGAAGGGGAGTACCTGATGGGGAAAGGCATAGATTGAGGAAAGTGAGAGGTAATTATAATATATTTTACATTTGGTTTTTATGTATATTGTACTTATTTAATTATTAATCTTCAATATACATCAATTATAAATTAAGGTCGTATACCGTGGTAATTAACTAATTGATGTAGACTTGGGAGGTTCAAATCAACCAACCTATCAACCTGCCTTTAAGAGGCTTCCAACAAGTTTAGAATGACCACTTTAAACAATCCAAAAAATTCTCAAAGCCTGACAAACAACAAAAGTCAAATTTCACACTTTGACTCCTTGAATCCTTGTAGTAGTGCAAACCTAGTTTTTCCCAATAACTCAAAACTTTCCCAAAACACTAAATAAACCCTTAATGGTTTTAGACATCCATTTTGGTGTTATTAAACATAATTCAAGGGAAAGTACAATTCCTTTGGACCAAATCACCAAAATCACCCTTTCTAGGTTTTGCTGATTACATTGATTAGGCCTATTTTACAAAACAACTAGTCTTTAAACTTGTCATATGCCCATGAAATCTTGGGGAAACAATTTTTATGCCTCCAAACCTCCAAATCCACAAAAATATTCCACTTGTATGACTAGATTCTTGCCAAACCCAAAAACCCTTGTTTTAGGCCAAAATCATGAGGGTTCAATCTCGTACTTCCACGACCTCTCAGACCTCAAAAACAACTCAGAAACAACCCATTAGGTCTACACATAGGTAAAAATTCATAAAATCAGATCTCCCATATATATTTTGTTGAAACGTAGGCTTGAACCTCTCATTTCACATGTTTTTCCTCACAAAACTCTTGAGGAAAATAGGTATACCGTCTTTATTTCTCATCCTATGAGGGTTTACAATGATCACTTTATGCCTTTTAAAGGCCTTTACACCTCAACTACCGAACAACCACCTCTACAATTGACTTTTTAATCTTTTATGATCACATGAAACATAAAACACACTAATTTCAAGGTTGTTAACATCACTATTGAAATGTTTTAATTTTTTGAATTTGTTAACGTCGTTTGTGAATTTCAATTTTTTTTGATACAATTGGTCGAGAGTGGGATGCACTACATTTGTACGTCGCAAACAATCTTGATTGGATGACGGTATGGATTGAACGATGTCAACAATCTGGTCGTGCATTAACATGGGAAGGTGTGGCTTCATTAGTTAAAGAAGCTCATCGTAATGGAGATTCCAATGTTACACAAAGGGAAATTGATTTAGCATATGGTTTAAGAGATAAACAGGTACATATAAATATATTAATCACCCATATTATTTAATTATTTTCAATTATATTGATGTATATATATGTTGAGATTTTTTTCTTTGCATACATTCGGCCAAGAATAAATATGTTTATCAACTGATGATATTGCAATAATTTTTTCATGTTTGACATATTGCAGGTGAAACACCACAAGGCTATATGGTGCAATGGTCGTAAATTTTGAATCAAAAAGTTGGATGACACGAAGAAAACTTGTGATTCTGGGATAACTGCAGTGTTTCAGGTGACTAATGTTTCATCTAGAAGTGACATACATCCAGAAGTCTCAGAAAATTGATACTATTGGATTTTGGATGATATACTTGAGTGTGACTTTAAGTCTTTCAAATTAGTTTTGTTCGTTTTCCTATGGTACATGCTACGATTGAATGAAAATGATCCAAAAAGAACTATTATTGAACATGATAATGGATTTACCATGGTTAATACAAGGTCGATCGAGCGAGTTGGAAATGAGCTCTATGTTCTTCCAAGCCAATGTGAGCAGGTATTTTATTCAGAGGTTCCAGGTAAATCGAGTTGGTCATTTTTTGTTAGACATGATCCAAGAGTAAGGTCGGTAAAGTATAATGTGGTGGAAGAAGAAGATACCGAAGAACTGGAAGATGATGTTAATGATGATTAGGATCAACAATTAGTTGATGATGTTCCTGACGAAGATGTCGAAGAGGAGGAACTAGATCATGATGATGTAGGAGTTAATGTTCATGAAGATGATATCCATGTGGATGATGACATTATCGAAATTGATCTCAATGACGATGATGATGATATGACCAATCCTTGCAATGTCGAATCTGGATTGGATGATACGCCAAACAAAGAGTTTGATGAAGAAGAAGTTCAATGACATTGAAATGTATGAGTTATGTGATTGTATTATCTATTTGATATTCATTTCTTGATAGAATTATATTTGACTTATGTGGTTACATAATTAATTCATGATGTTTTTAATTTTTATGCCATTACATAATTAATTCATGATGTACTTTTTAATGTTTAATTTTAATTCATGATGTTACAACTATTGTAGTTCTAGAAATTTCCATATGATCATAATGAATAGTGTTTTGGGAAATTTCATGAAAGATGACACATTGATCGTAGTAGTGAAATAATTGCAAAGTCGTTTATATTTTTTAGACCAATCGCCCTTCACAATGTCATTTTTAGGATCATCTCCAATTTGATTACTAGGACACAAGGTTGGATTTGATTGGTTTATCTTGGAGGAACATTGTGGCTTTGTGTAGTGTGAGCAAATTTTGGATGGGGTACTTGCTATTGTTAAGGTGGATCACTCCTTTCTATGAAGGCCATACACTTATGATTGGGTCAAGTGTTTTTTTCTTTAGAAAATTCCTATTGCCTTTTTGATAGGTTATGATTTGATTAGATGGGTTATGAAGCACTTATTTCAAGTAATTTATGTCTATTTTAATTTATAATTTATTAAATTCAAACACATCCAAAATTATGTCCCTTGCTTTAATTGATTATTACGTTATTTAATTATTAACTCAAATGACACCTCCAATTTAACTATATATATCTAATTGAATATATCTAAAGTGTTGAACATTTTTAGATCAAATTTAGTAATTAACTCAAACAACTTTTCCAATTTAACTAACATCTTTTAAGATATTAAACAAATATGATTTATGAAAGAAGTATATTGGCGTGAAATTAAATATGATTTGTATTCCAATGTAAAAACTACAAAGAATGGAAACAATTCTTTCAACACATAAACTATTATGTAGTAGTCAATTAAAATGAAAAAGCTTACTCTATATTAGTTAGGATACACAACTAAGAAAATGATCTAAATAGTCTAATAATTTCAAAAACACAAACAATTTAGGTAGATAATCAAACATCTTTCATTTCTACAGTGACTTATTTATCCTAGAGAAACTAAGTATATAGTATACAAAGAAAATGAACAAACTCACAACTACCCCTATTTTGAAGGAGTTTAGTTTTCTCCCCTTCTTGATCTCCTTAATATTGTCTAATTATTTTAAAGAGACCAAGGGTCATAACACAACTTTATTCAACCCACTAAATATCTTGGTTAATGAAACTTGACAAAAGCAACAAAACAATTGCTACATTTGGCATTTCATGTGGAATGAAGAGTGGTGACAATAATCTACTTATAGTTTAATAAAACACTATTTTTAGATAGGGGAGAGAGGGAGAGACATAGAAAGGGAGTGATATAGAGAGATAGAGGGGGATGGTGAGAGAGAGAGAGATAGAGATATATGGGAAGAGAAAGAGAGATGGAGATATATGGGAAGAGAAAGGAAGAGAGGTGGAGATACAAAGTTGATGGATAGGGGGGATAGGGAGGGAGAGATGGTGAGAGATAGAGAGGGGGCCGAGAGATAGCTGAGAGGGGGAGGGAGAGAAAGGGATATTGATATGTAGAGGAGGAAAGATAGAGAAGAGGGGGAGAGAGGGAGAGATAGGTTGAAGAGGAAGGGAGAGAAGAGATGGAGATAGATAGGTAGAAAAGGGACAGAAAGAAGAGGGGGAGAGAGAGAGCAATATGTACAAAGGGAGAGAGAGAAGAAGATAGGGGAGAGAGGGAGAGATAGCTCAATATAGAGGAGAGGAGACATAGAAAGGGGTGATATAGAGATAGAGGGGGATGGCAGGAGAGAGATAGATATAATGAAGAGAAAGAGAGATGGAGATATACAAGAGAAAGGAAGAGAGGAGATAGAGAGCTCCATGGATAGGGGATAGGAGGCATAGATGGTGAGAGATAGAGAGGGGGAGGGAGAGAAAGGGATATATATAGGTAAAGGAGAGATAGAGAAGAGGGAGAGAGGGAGAGATAGGTTGAAGAGGAAGAGAGAGAAAGGGGGGAGAGGGAGAGATAGCTCAATAGATAGAGGGGGAAGAGGGAATGACATAGATAGTGGGAGATATAGAGAGATAATTATATTAATTATATTATAATAATTATACATTATATTAATATTATATTAATTATAATAATTATAATATTATATTAATATTATATTAATTATATTATAATAATTATAATATTATATTAATATTATAAATTTAGCTAATATTAATATTATAATATTTAATATTAATATTATAATATTATATATTAATATTTATATATTATATAATATATATAATATTATATTAATAAATATATATAATAATTATACATGGTGCCACAATTTTCATTTTAATTGACATAATCTAAAAACCTAGCTCGTCAAATTGGAGAAGTGAGTCGCGCAACAGTAGATGAAAGGTTGTAGGAAGCCACAGATTGAGCTTACTTGGCTGCAAAAATTGGAATTTTTGTGATTTGTTTTGCTGTGAAGGCCTCTGCATCTTGTCTGTCGCCAAAATGGTTCGTATGTTTCATCTAAAATTTATGAATCAGAGTGCTATAGGGTTTTTGATTTGATTTGGTTTGTGAATATTACTCTTTGTGATTGTATTTTGTATATTTGTCTTCAATGCCGGTGGGACAAACCATAACTCAGTGCTTTCAATCACTTTGCAACTCCATTATTTGTGATTCTATTGTTTTCTTGTGAGAATCACAAGTTGGAATGCATGTCTGTTGTTTGCAAGTGAGAATCACAGTTCACCGCCTTGTCTATGCTACGACATTTGGGCCCCAAACTAGACATCATCCTTTTTCACAATCACACAAGCTACCCTATTGCAAGGAGAACACATAAAATCACTAATAATGGGAGCCCACACTAGCCCAGCTAGAATAGTTGCACCACCTTTCCCCAAATATGATTAGTGAAAAAAATTAAACTCTCTCCAAACAAATTTAAGAGTACATTCTAGCTCAAATCTCATAGCTTTAGTTTCTTGAAAGAGAAAGCAATCCATTTTAAGCCTATTATTGTAAGAGGATCTTAAAATGCATTCTTTCCAGAAGATTCCAAACTCTAACATTCCAATTGGTGAATCCTATTTTCATTTATAGTACAACCTATCAAAATATTTGGGTTATTTTTCCTCTCCATTTTTTCCACTCTTGTGATTATTAACACATGAGTCAGTTTGCTTTCTCTTTTTTCATCCATCCACATCAACACTTGGCCTAGGGACAAAATCCCCCTAGACGGTAGCTTCATCTTGGAATAGATAATTAATAAAATTGAATCTTTACTCTTAGATTTACTCATGAAAAGTGTATGGGAAAGGTCTTTGGAAATCATAGACTCAATGTTTTGTAGAGCTTGGGGAGCAATGGGAGGTGTAGCCAAACTAAAAAACAAATTAAACTCTTTCAATCTTTCTAAGGCAAGATCTTGGGCATTTTTTTATTACCTAGAATTATCCTTGAAAAAAAACAAGAAGAGCAAGCTCATTGTTGACAAAAGGCATATATTCAAGGATACCAACATATGCCTCACTAGAATGAGAGTCCTCCAATTTTTCAAGAATCTCATCTAAAGTATCAAATTCATTCTCGTAAATTTTTCTATTGTCTATTTTATTATTTCCTACACAATCAAGGATGAAATTCTATTAGCTACAAGTCTATTAATATTCTTAAGAATTTTTGGGCCATGCCTTCTTTGATGACCATCCATTTTACATAGAAAACAAGCATTCAAACCTCTCAAAACTTCAATATCATGTTTAGTTTGATTATCACTCAATTGAAAGCACAAAATATGTAGAATACACTCATTAGATTTGAGAGATATAAAAACCCTAGAGTTAAGATGGGGAAGAGTAGACCTTGTTTCTTCCACTTGCAACACATTACCCAAAGATTTGAGGACTTGAGGGATAAAAGTTCACATCTAAGTAGAGATATTTTAAAATTCTAACCACCTTAACATATAATTGGCTAAAGCATTACATAGGGTAGAATCAAGGGTTCAAAGATGGACCTAAAAACAAAATTGCCCATATTCTAAAACTCTTTCTTTTAAAACTCTTGATTGCATACCATGATTTTTGAAGAAGAAAGTGAATAAATCTTTATGTATCATTCTATAGAAAGAAACATAGACAAGGCAGTGAACATTAGATTTCCATTTGAACCCTAATGAAGATTTAAACAAATGCTCTAAAAGGTTTTTTTCTACTTGATCCTATTGTAGAAGACTACTCTTTAATCTTCAGATCTGCTACCTAATGCATTTGTCACTATTCTTTCTTTTCAACCTTGGATCTTAAAGGAAATTTGAACCACCTTCATAGCTTCCTATACATACCTTTTCATTCATAGTCTTCATCCTTGTCAAAACTTCCAAAGTTGTTCATTTATCAAGGTTTACACTTCAAAAGACATGATATAAGGGATGAGGATGGTATCATGTCTCAAATGATTTTGGCAGAATAGGTAACTCTCAGTCTTTAGCTTTCAATGAAAAAGATATCAACATAGACTCGTGTTCCCATATTAAATAATAAAGCGAGCTCTGGAATGATATAAGATCCTCTATTAAAAAAAGGACGACAACAACTAATCAATATCAATTTCCATAGGAACTGGTGAGTAGGGGAAGCTTCTTTAGATAATCAACTAGATGATCAAATCACCAACTTAGCACAACTCTCTCAAATACTCTTTAAGTGGACCTTTCCAATCCACTATTCCTTCAAGGAAAAGACCCCCCCAACTAGGGTTGTTGTACTCAAACAATCAAGAGGGCTTGTATCCACTTGGATCATGTCAAATAGGACTAAACCAAACCATGAAACTTAAGTTTTCACTTAGGAAACTCCATTTTCTCATCGCTCTAACCACTAGGCCTCTTTACCACCAACTTAGCACAACTCTCTCAAATACTCTTTAAGTGGACCTTTCCAATCCACTATTCCTTCAAGGAAAAGACCCCCCCAACTAGGGTTCTTGTACTCAAACAATCAAGAGGGCTTGTATCCACTTGGATCATGTCAAATAGGACTAAACCAAACCATGACACTCAAGTTTTCACTTAGGAAACTACATTTTCTAACCACTAGGCCTCTTTACCACTAAAAGGCTTATAGCCTTGCTTGGTAGGACAGTCAAAATAAAATCCACATATAAGCTTCTATCAGGCCCAAACCACTGAACTTAGACAAGTAATATATGCCCCTACAAAGTCTCAAAACCTTCTTTATTGATAGTGGATAGTTAAAGAGAAATGGACCAAAACAACGCTGCTCCAAGAGGCCTAATTGTCAGGCTACAACATGACAGTTGACTATCTAGGCTCTCCCCTTCACCCCAAAGCCTTGAAACAGGTTCTTACAGGCTAGTTACACCCATGTTTATCACTCCTAAGTGCCTTCATAGTTAAAATCACCCTAAACAAGAAAAACTCAACTTTTTGCTTCACAATCTAGGCTTGTCACATGAGGATGCCAGGCCTAGAACATTGTAAAACTTCCTCCACACAACATTCCATTCTCCAGAACCTTGAAAATATGAAAATATACACAAATATCTTCCATCCCACCAAGAATTAGCATTATTACAACATGGAGATGGAAGAAAGAGCCATTCTTCAATCAAAACCCTAGTTTTGAGGGTTTTCAGACCAGTTCCTGCTAATATTGTGATATCTTCTTTTATACTCAATGAAAAATTGTCAAATCACCTCCAAAAGAAAGCCAAGTCTTCCCTCTATCCAACCATAACAAGAATTTACCCGTACAGTACATACAGAGGCTGTACCACATAGTAGAACAAGAAATTTACACATAGATTTTCCAGAAAACAACAAGCTTTTGCATTAGAACTTCAACATGATTCATCAACCCACATGCCTCGACCAAGAGAGGCTTATTTCTATCTTCAATCAACCTTCCTGATGTCCCACAACTGAAATTTGAATTGGTTGTATGTTGGGAACTAACAAAACATCATTTAGACACCTAATTGCCTAGTTAAGGCAAGTTAATACAACTTCCACAAGCTCGAATACAAAGAGCCTTCAAGAGGTGTCAAAAGGCATCAAAACCATTTCAAAACAACAAGGCAACTCCCCTCAAGCACCTGGTTGCATCATGGCATTTTGATTCTTTAGTTTTCCAAGGTGCACTAGGCTTACAAAGTGAGGATGGAGACCTTGTGATTACATTGAAACTTATCACCAAGACTCAAAACCTACTACAAGCCTTTGAAGAATCAAAATGTTGTTGTTTCAAATGACTATGAGCACTAACTTTCACTATTTGAAGATGTTGAAACCTTGTCATAGAGAACTAGAAAATTAATGCAACCACTCATCCTACCTTAAAACATACCAAAAGTCTCCAAGCAATTAGACATAGGAAGATTTAAGATGGCAAACAATTTTTATTGCCAAAGCATAAACTTATGATGACTTAACTAGTCCTAGTACACACTCCCTCCCCGTTAACCACTTAGACATATGGAGTTTATCAGTGGATAGCTGAACCACCTCACACGTGCACCTGAACTATGTCTATTAGTGTTCTAATTCATCTTTTTCAAGACAACTTAAACCAAAATATTATGTATGGTGAAACCATTCTTCTGCACAATACATTTGAGGCCTTGGTTGTGTAACTAGTGGACCATATTCACATTTCACACTTGTTACAAAGTTTGAAGTAATTAATTGCAAAGGAAAGTCTCCTTCATACATTGATTTGATTTGTGATGGACACATTTGGACGGTAGTAACAATAACTTGCAATCTATCAAGACTTGATTACCTTATAACCAGTCAAATTCTAGTGATGAAATGATAGATTAATCATAATGTCACCTTGGAATCACATCACCATGAAAGAACTTCATCCAACATCCTTATGAGTGCAGGTACCACCAAATAGGTATTTGTCAGACCTGTCTTCCTCGAGCGAGGGAAATTCAGAAAGAGAAGAGGAAAGCGAGACATGTAGTAGGTCTAAAAGAGGGAGATCAACTAGAGGTCAAAAGATTAGAAGAAAATTTTGTAAACGCATGGAATTTTTTCTTGCTGAAGGGGGGTAATGTTCTTATGATGATGAGAGCATAGGCGACATCGAGGTGCCCTTGAGGTACAAACATCTACGGAAACGATGGGTACCCAGGGAACTTCCTCCAATAAACACTAATTTTTGTGTCAATGAGAGGATATATCACATAGCACCATCGTCATTACATGGTTCAGGCCTATTTTGCATGGACGACATAAAGGTCTATTATGAAAAAGTTACTAAATTTATGGAGTATGTCAGGCCCTGTTACAGTTACAAAGATTGGATGTAGCTAGTTCGATATACACGAAGTATGCGTAGGTATGCACTGTCAGCAAATTATATACAGTTAAAAGATAAGGATCAAAATAAAGGAGTGGCTGTGTACATTGACGGAAGGCCAAAAGCATCACTGAATATTGCAGGGTTTATAAATAGTACACGACCTGGGTCAACAAATAAGCAACCCAATTGCATATTTGAGGCGCGCGAGGGAAACCGTGTATTCGTATGTGTGATAAAATCAATAAATGTAGGGGAAGAGTTGCTAATCAATTACAATTTGAATCGCTTAGATACAAACACAGTTACTATGGGGGTGGTACATACTATATACAATTTTACCCAACCTCCAATTAATGACTCCAATATATCATTTTATTATTATGTTTTTTTTCGTAAGTCTATTGGTTTCATTTTAGTAATGTTTTTTTATATTTAATTTTTGTCACAGCAGGACATTGATCGTATGGGGAAGGCTTCGGCCTAGACCATAGATCACGATGCATCTTCAGGCGCTTCTACCCAACAGGTTTACCTCATTGTAATTGTACAAATTAGATGCAAGCAAAATGTTTTATTATTATGTTTTTTTCATAAGTTTATTGGGTTAATTTCGATAATGTTTTAAATATTCTTGTTGTAGACAGCTGATCGGGGAAAGGCACCAGCAGTAGAGGAGAGCATCCATAGGGTCGAGTTGCAGTCACTATTATTGGATGATGACATCACATATTCAACAAACCCTATCGATATGATAAGGAAGTCACAAAAAAAATGCAATGAAGAAATCCTTCAATTGTTATTCATAGTGCCTCAAATAGATGAGATAAGAGAGAGGGTTAAAATATTGACTGAGAGAGTACAAAACTTGCAAGTAAGTTGTCATGAGGTCTTTAATTATAACATAAGTTCATTCATGGTTTTATAATTTGTAATCTTTTATGTCATGAACTAAATATGTATTGTTTTTACAGGATTTTTTGTGTCCTCATGATGAAGCTGCCCATGATCAGGGTACTGCAGGTGCTGCCTGCGGAGTAGGGGTTGGTACAAGTGTCCATCCCGATCTTCCTGCACATACATCACATGATCATTTGACCCCATCATCCGTGCCTATATTGTGGACTGAAATTTTGGCAACACATAGCATGCACGCATCAGGTAGTATTGGTGATGTAGAGGCCACTAGTTATGGTGATGTTTTAGCAGCATTTCCTGGATCTTCCCGTATTACTAGTATGGGAACATTGCCAGTCACATTTGTGGTGATTGAGGATTTCATTCCCATAAAGATAGAGAAGGTCCCAGGTAATTTAAAATGTTTTAATTATTATTATATATAATCCAATTGAAATTTACTTATTGATCACTCTTTTTAGACTAATGATCCCATGATCATTTTGTAAGAAATGATGTTTTTTATAAACATCTAGGTGATATAACATTGGAGCTCTTCGGGTCCACCATACGTACATGGTGGAATGCCTAAAATAAAGATTTAAAGGATGAGCTCATTAACCGTTTAGTTGTGCTATTCGGTGATAAAACATTCAATCGAACGAAGGTCCTTAAGAAAGATGGTACATATCTAAAGTATGTGAGGGACCAATATAGGTCACATTTAGAGAAGAACAAAAAGTATGAGCGTCCCCCCATGATTCCAGAGAGGGAGTGGAAGGACTTGGTGTCAGATGGAAAGGAGAAGGCTAAAAAGAAAAAAAGGAAAGACACCATCGGGCTAAGGAAGGTATGTGATACTATCAACAATGTAATTATATAATGATTACTCTTACTTTTTACATATCTAACATATTTCAAACTTTTCATAGGCTACCTGACACATCGAAGGCAACAAAGGAAAGACTAGAAAAACATGGGAAACACATACTTGGCTCTGGCAGTTATATGAAATTAGCCACAAGAATTGTAAGTATCAATAAATGAAATATTGCATCCAAATAATAAATTGCAAACAATTTTGGTTTTATCACACCATAGAAGCAAAATTCATGATCTTATTCAAAAATGCAGGGCTCTGAATTCAATAGAGTGCCCACAAAAAGGAAATGAAGATTGCCTTCCAGCATGGCTATGAAGCGGTGGTTGAACGCCTAAGAGTCTTGACTAGGCAAACACAATCTTCCACTGCATCTGACACACAGGTAAATAAACTCAATAAAGTTTATTTAAAATTGAATACTTGTGCAATCTATTCAATATTAATTTCCACCATAAAGTAATTATGTGCCTATTTGTTTTAAACAGACATACAATGATAATATTGCACCTGACATTGGAATGCAGGATGGTGAGGGTGGAGCACAACCTGCAGATGAAGGTCATGGTGTGCATCCTAGTACTGGATGAATTCATGTGCTATACAAAACACATTATGGATTAATACAATTAAACATTTTTAATTGCAATTGGTGTATTAATTAATGTAACCTTTCGTGTTTCAACTTTAGATCATGTAGAGCGTGATGAACATGTTGAGCATGATCAGGCTAGAGAATATTAGGAACATGATGTGGCCCCACCAGGTAAAGAGGACCACTCTAATGTTCTTTTAAACATATTTAATTGCAATTGGTGTATTCATTAATGTAACCTTTCATGTTTCAACTCCAGATCAGGATTTAGAGGGTGTTCAACATGTTGAGCATGAGGCTATATGACAAGATCAGGAACATGATGTGGCCCCATCAGGTAAAGAGCACCACTCTAATGTTCTTTTAATTAATAAAATATTTGTAACAATAATAACAAAACATATCAATTTAACATTTCTTTGTTATTGCAGCAGACCCCCCTTGAAGCAGCCTCCACATCGTGATCAGTACACGACTAGGCATACATTAAGATCACGAGCAGAGGGAAAAACAATTGAAGGGGGGACAGATGATTTAGAAAATGATACTCTACTTCAGCGGTTTTTAGCTTCAAAATTAAAGAAATAAAAAAAAGTGATTGTAATCATATTATGACAACCATATTTTTGATAATATGTAACAACTGAATGAATGAATGTTATATGTTAATGAATGAATGCTATATGTTATTAATGGATGAATGAATGAATGTGAATATGTTAATGAATGAATGTTATATGTTATTAATGGATGGATGAATGAATGTTATATGTTATCAATGGATGAATGAATGATTAATGTTATATGATTGGGTATGGGGAATTGAGAGTGATGTGAGGGGGGGGGAGAGGCCAAATGAGCTTCCACCATCACGTGGTTGGCCTTGTTAAGTAGAGAATATTAAACTATTCTCAAAACAAAGAGAAGCTCAATCCAACTACATGCAAGTATCTTTTTAATTCCTCTATCTTTCATCAATCTCTTTACTATTTGAACCCCGTACAAATGTTTTACATGAAGAACTCATTATTGTGAAATGTGCCTCCAGTTGAGTAAACTGAATCCATGCTCTACATCATAATTTCAAGTTGTTTCCATTCCAATGTTCTAAGTTTAGTTTGTTTGTATGGCTTTGTATGAATACCACATTGTGTTGTGTGTGGATTTGGTTTCAAAGCTCTATTTCTTTTGTCTTTAGTGGTGACAACTCTAAAATTTGACTTTTTGTGCATAACAGGTTAGTGGAAAAATTGACAGCTTTGAAGGGTTTAGAGGCTCGATTGAGATAGCTACATGGATATTTGGATCTTGTTGTTGATGGGAGGCTTCCACTTAACCATGAAATTTTGTACCATCTGCAGGTATGCAAAAATTTCTCTACTTACATTCATTCAACTTACTGTCTTCCTCTCAAATTTATGCATTCATGTGTCATTTGAGAGGGTAACTCCATAAAATTTTTGTCACAATTGAAGAATAATGCATTAGCTTATGTCCACGAAAATACCAAGGGTATTATGAGGCAATTTGATAGGAAATAAGTAGATCCTAGAGTATGCTACATGCCTTCATACTACAACCTTGTTCATGATAGAAGATTCTTGTTTTGTGACATGGAAAGAATACATTAACTGATTGGCAGACCAAGGATAGTGAACTATGTAGGAATAAGTGATTGAAAGTGAGTAGGGGAAGCTTCTTTAGATGATCAACTAGATGATCAAACCACCAACTTAGCACAACTCTCTCAAATACTCTTTAAGTGGACCTTTCTGTAATGTCCCCATTTTGGCCATACGCTCTTCTTTGACTAATAGCCTATTTCCGGAAATCCGTAGGTTGATCAAAAGTGAAATTAGGGTTTCCTTGCTTGGAGGTTTGTGGCATTTGTAGGTATTTACTATTTTTAGTAAATACTAATTTTGGCAGTGGTTCAGTTGTCAGCTTTCATTAAGTCTTGCTTCCAGCTCAATTCTGCTTTCTGTTGGTTTTGAGGTAAACTTACTATTTTTGGCAGTGGCTATTTTTAGTAAGTCTAATTTTGGCAGTGGCATCATCAGTGATTCAACTCAAATCGGCATCTTGTTATCCATCTCCCGGTCGGTTGGCTTTGGGTTGGTTTCTCCTTGGTGAGTTTGAGACTTAGTCAATTTTCATGTCTTGAAGTTGTATCCCATGCCTAGGAAGCATTGACTTGAGGTTGTTTTAAAGAAGGGATAAAGGGGTCAAGTGAGCATTTAGTATTTAATAAATGCTTTATTGTTCCGCAATATGAAATGGATGCCCTAAAAGGAAGTTGAATGATATTTATTATTTCAAAAAAGTAAAAGGCAAAAAGGTGGCGTCCTTTTTGGAAGTTGAAGTGATTCAACTTCTTGGAATTTGAAGAGTTCTTGTTGCTTCATTTGCCAACAAAAGCTTATATATTGCTGTTGTTTGAAGAGCTGATTATCTATGAATTTATGCTAATGTTATGCTGTCGAAATGACAATTTGGTTTTTACTTCGAGGGATGCTTACCTCCTAGTTTCAATCCAATTTCGTGTTTGAAATACAACACCTAGTTGGTTTTTCATTGCTGCTTCTCATCCAGACTAGCAGATTGAGCTCAACAGTTGAAGTTTTTAATGATATTTCCAGTTTTGAAGTTGCTGATGCAGTCACAGCTGAAAGTGGTTTTTGCATACAGCTTTTTGTGTGAATTTAATTTGCTTGTGGGTACTTTTCCAATCCATTCCTACACCCAAGGCGACCATCTTTGGAGGTTTTCAGATTTTAATTCCAAGTTTCTAATTTTTCCAAGAGAAATCGCCCCTCTATAGGGCCGTACTATCTCATGAGTGGTTTGGAATTCGTGCAAGAATAATATCTTGAGTTTTGATGCAGTTTTGTAGTTTGAGTTTGGGTGCTATCCTCCTAGAAGGTCTTTGCAAAACATTCCAGCTTATTCGGAGGTATTTAGAAGGAGTTGTGATCATTTTTATGAGTTTGCTGTTTGCTGATAGACATTTCCAGATTGTAGATTTTTATATCAGACTTGTTAGTTTTTGATATAATGCTAGTTTGAGCTTCATTTTTATATCATTATTGTATTGTAAGAGTTAGAGGAAGTGTTACTCTAACCATTGATGAATTTGGAAGCATATCTTTCTTATTTGCAGCTATTTAATTCATTGTAAAGCTGATTAGTAGTACTAACAGCTATTTATTTTATTTGCTTGCAATTAGTTTAAATTTCATACTCCCACGATTGAGTGGTTGAGTTTAAATAATCATCTTTCTTTAATTGTAAGTTTCCCCCCACTAAATAAGTGGTTGTGTGGACTGTATTCCCCCCACGTTAATAAGTGGAAGTGAGGATTTAAATGGCTGGCTTGCCGCCTTTAATAATGTAATAATCTTACCCACTGAATAAGTGGAGTATCCCCACTACTTGTGGATGCCTGCATTAGCATATGAATTGTAATTTCAGTTCAGTTTATTCCTAATGATCCTCTGACCGTATGCTATCACCTCGCCCACATTGGGATCTTGGTGAACATTCTTGGTTAGAGTTACTTTCCATGCTGATTTGCATTTGGAGCTAACACTAATCAGTGATTGGTTGCTGATTTGTGTGTTAAATTTTGGGAAAAAAATTAAGGGGAATATTTCACTTTCCAATCCACTATTCCTTCAAGGAAAAGACCTAACTCACGTAGGGTTCTTGTACTCTCACAACCAAGAGGGTTTGTAACCACTTAGATCATGTCAAATAGGACCAAACAAAAACTTAACACCCTAATTTGCACTTAGGAAACTCCATTTTCTCATTGCTCTAACCTTTAGGCCTCTTTACCCTTTTAACCCTTGTAGCTCTGCCTGGTAGGACAGTCAGAATAAAATCCACATACAAGCCTGTACTAGGCCCAAACCACTAAACTTAGACATGTATTATATGCCCCTACAAGGCCTCAAAACCTTCCTTCATGACAGTGAATAGAAAAAGAGCAATGGACCAAAACAACGCTGCTCCAAGAGGCCTAATTGGTTGGCTACAACAAGACAGTTAACTATCTTGTGGATAGCCTTGTGTTGTGTGTACTTCTTCCTCCTATCTTTTCTTTTTTTCACTTCTAAATTCGTTGCAACAATCAACAAGCATGGATTCAAATGTTCTAGTTCCTCTTCTAATTCCATTTAATTGCCATCAATGGAAAACTAAGGTTCAACTAATACTAAAGAACAAGAGGTTATATAGAGTTACAATAGGGGTAGAAAAAAAACGTACAAATGAAAGTGCTAAAGTTAAGTGGTTCAACAAGGGTAATCAAGCTTTTGGATTCTTATTTTATATTGAAGTAGCACAGGCCACCTTCCGACCTGAGTTCATAAATCGTATTGATGAGTATATTGTCTTCCAATCTTTGGACCGTGAAAAAATAAGTAGCATTGTGAGATTATAGGTATGTAGATCATTTATTTTTTGAAAAAAATATCATTTCTAAAGTACAAAAAAAGTAGAAAATTTGTCTGATTAGTTAATAAATTGGTAGATGTTGTCTTTGTCTTCCTCCATTTGTTGATGAGATGAACCTATGGGAAGACCTAGTAAAATGTCATAGGACGCAAGGTGTTCATACCCATTGTAGACCTCAACTGGATAATGTGTCTTATCTTGCTCCATTTATTCATGAGATAAACCTATTAGAAGAGCTACTAGAATCTCATAGGGAGTAAGGTGTTCATACCCATAGTAGACCTCAAATGGAAAAAGTGTCTTATCTTGGTCCATTTGTTCACGAGATGAACCCTACTAAAATCTCATAGAGAGCAAGGTGTTCATACACATAGCAGACCTCAAATGGAGAATGTCCTATAGATACATGGATAGCTCTAATCTAGGTAGTTTGAATGTATGGAGATATGTGTCCCAATGCTTATTTAATTGATGATAGATGAGAAGAGGATGAAACAGGAAGAGAATAACTACTTCAGTTTGACCATTAGTTTTCCAATGAAAGGATATAAAAAATCTCAGCTGACAGCCTAAAAGCTTCTACAAAGTTTTCCAAAATTGAAAGAAATTAGGAGACACAATTAGAAACAATTGTGATTTTTAAGCCAAAATATCATATATGCTGGAAAAAAAACATAGTTTTAGACGCATCAATAGTTTTGTTTCATGGAATAAAATAGACATCTTAGAAAGATGACATACAACAACAAAAATAAATCATTCTTAAAGAAGTAATTATGGGTAGTCCACTAATAAAGTCTATGGCGATAGATTGGAAAGAAATAAGATATTGAGATTGGAAAAGTATTCCAGGATAATTTAAGAATTTTTGTGATCTGTAAAGTACAATGGATATTCCATATGATAGTCATCAACAAACAAACTTTAACTTGAGAGAACCATAAGATTGATTTTATTTTAGCAAGAAAAAAAAAGATGTAGGAAAACAGAGAGAAACGATGCCATCAAAGAGCAACACCAATATATTCTAGAGAAACCCACTTGTAGGTAAAAACTCTAGCAAATGTGAGCACTTAATCACTTAGAATCCTTCAAATGGCACTTGCAACTGTTTTAAGCCTCTAAGGCATGCATTGACAATACAAACCAACTGTAGTCTATACTCTATGACCTCTCAAATTTCTCAAAACCCCACAACCCTGCTAAAAAACTTGAACCATCACTAGGAACTTAGGAAGCTTGCAAATTGCCACTCTAAATTCCTTCAAAATGCTCTCCTTTCATGGGCAATTCAAGCTTACAATGACCATATAAATCATTACAATGCTTTAGGAAGTTGAAAAGATTGAAGAAAACCATCAAATGAATAATCATCCAAAATCAAGATGACATGTAACACCAATCTCACACAAAGCAAATTAACAACTTTTTATAACCTTGTGATTTTTTTTTTTACCATGATATTTTTCAAATTGCTGCAGTGAATTCACTTCCATTACCTATTGCAACCAATGAAATCACCACAAAGACCAAAATAAATCCTTTTTTGAAGCTTCTCTCTTTTGCCAAAGCTTGCACATCGATGTCCTATATCATCTAATGCACACTTTAGTGTCCAGGAGCCTATCTCCTATTCAAATATCTCTTCAAACATGCCATGGAGAACAAAAATGAATCCTTTTATATATCACAAATCCCCAAAATAGAGGACTTCATCCTCAAAAGCTATAGACAGTCAATGCATGAAAGAGGATGAATCCCTCAATTGATTGCACAACTGCTATCTTGCCTTGTACCACAAGGAAAATATTAGACAAAATCTAGAACATCTTTGTCTCTAGTTATCAATGTGATGAGATGATAAAGTGTTTGAACATGGAGTAACTTGATCAACATTAGTTTTCTTCAAGGAGGATGATTCTTGTATTTCAACTTAACATCTTCTCATGAAGATTTAGGACCTCACTACACTTCTCTTTCTTACCTGTATAAGCATTAAAATGAAGCTTATTCCACTCTTCATGAGATTCTAGTTGTTTTCCCTTCTATAGAACACTATTTCTCAATCATACACACAGTAGTTGCCAAAAACAACACCATAGACATGTTGGAATATTGCCTCAATCTCACAGGCTGAAACCTCTGAGAAGCATGGTCGCTGTGACATTCTTGTTGTCTGGCCGACTGGCAGTTCAGTAACCATGTGTTTTTCTCATGTCACTATGACTTTGCTTCTGTCTTGCCAAAGGAGCCTATCGCTATGACTTGGTGCATTCGCTGTAACCCTTTTCCGAGTGGAGATCTCTTACCGACTGATGGTGTTTATCAGATATCGAGGAGACTTGGCCGAAAGGTTTATGTTTTGGTATGAAGTCTTACCGATATGAATGTCTTGCCAATAGAAGTCTTTAGAGTGACATAAGGGCAACGGGAAGACTCTTGGTCGAAAGGCTTGTTTCGATATGATGTCTAATTGAATATCGGAAGTCTTGCTGACAACACGTGGGGTCATCGGTTCGGTGTGACTCCTGGTGAACAGTGGTTTCAGGATAGCATGGAAACCTCGGTAAGAAGTCTTGCCGAAGGTTGATTCTCTCTCCGACAGTGGGTATACATATGGAGTCATCGGGGTAACGAAAGGGGTCCGCTATGACCTCTTGGCGACAGGCATTTGTCTCACCGACGGTGTGGCATGTGTTCGGCATGACTCCTGGTGAAAGGTGGGCTCGGGATAACTTGGAGACTTCGGCGTGAAGTCTTGGCAACAGGTGTTGGTCTCGCCGATAGTAAAAGGTCCTTGGCATGACATGTGATGCTCGGTGTAGGGTCTTGGCGAAGACGAATGTCTTGCTGACTGTCGGCGTAACCTTAAGAGTCTCGGTGTGACCTCTTGGAGAGCGGTATGTCTCACCGACAGGAGACTTTGGTGTAACACGTGTTTCGGTATGTTGTCTTACCGAATGTGGAAAGTCTCGCCGATGGGGTTGCTGAGGTCGGTATGACTTGAAGGCTCGGTGTGAACTCCTGGCGAACTCTATTATCTTGCCGATGGGAAACCTGATGTCGGTATGACTCTTAGCGACTGCTCAATGTTCGATATGAAGGCTTGGAGAGATGTCTCAGCGAAAGATGGTTGTCTTGCCGACTGTTGCTCACATTGCTATGACTATGGAACATCGGTATGCTGTCTCATCGTGGCGATTGTCTCGCCGATGAGAATACTGATGTCGATGTAACTTGTGAACATCAGAGTGATGTCTTGGCGACACGGCAAAGTTTGAGCGATAGCTTTCTAGACTCGGTGTAATGTCTTGCCGATAGTGAAGACTCTTGGCGACAAAAGACGATATGGGCTCTGTGGCATCGGGGAGACATGGTTAGTGTCTCATTGACATGCAACACAGGTTAAACGCCCTTGACCGAGTGAAGACTATCTGACGTGGTGCAATCTGGACAAATAAGAGAAAGCAGGATGTGAACCGTTTGCTGAACCGTTTCTGTGTGGAAGTTGGAAAACAAAAGCACAAGGAAGTGGAAACATCTGATGATGCTGGGTTGGATTATTCGTGAGTTCTGATCCGACAGTTGAAAAAGAACGATTTCATAGAGCCTGCAGAGAACGAATGTATGAAGATATACATTGAATGTTCTGAAGCCAAGGTGAAAAAGAGCCAGAGCCGATGAGATAGAGAAGCCAGAGAGAGAACGATAGAGAGAGGACCGAGTGGCTGGCCGAAAGGTCGAGGCCATGAGGTCAAAGTAGAGGATTGAGAGGAAGAGTTAAGCTGCTGGGATCTCTCGTGATCATGATTGCTTTGGGTGATCTCTCAGGGATAGTTTACTACCAGTTGTTTCCAGAATGAACAAGATGAATCTCTGAAGAGGCTATGAGCCTGAATTTGTATTGTAACCATTATGTTGCTTAATAATACAATGGCTCGATCTTTGGAGAGGGGTTTTTTATCCGAGAGGATTTTCCCCACGTAAATCTTTGTGTTCTATTTTCTGTCTTATCTTTCTTCTGTAATGGTTCTTGTTCTAGAATCTGTTTTTGCTTGTTGCTGAGTTTACATGTGCTTTTCTCAGAAGGATCAATGTGGGAAATAACTGTTTTTGTTTCCGCTTTAGGACATAGTTGTACGTGTCTTTGTGGTAATCTAATCGAAATTAAAGTTATCGAAGGCACTACTGTTTGGAGTTTTCCTTAGATGCGCGCCTAGATTTCCTTACAAGATAGCCAAAGGAGCAACATATAGAAACATCTACCACTAGAGCATTTCCAACTATAATATTTGACAAAACTCCCCCTTCCATTATGTTACGATGGATGTCCATACCCTATTCCGAAGCTCCCCTTTTGGCATAGGAAGGGAGTGTTGGTTCTCAGTTGTGATCATATGGTTTGTCCTTGATGACAAAATCCCTTTCAGTTGATTCTACTTGTTGAAAGTTTCAGATTGGTTTCTCTTGCTTTATCTTGGTACAATTTTGTCTATATGGTTTACATGTCTTGGCATTCAGTGGACAATTTACATTCAAAATTTTAATATCTTATGGTACTGTTCAGTTTGAGCTTCGTGCAGTCTCAGGTTATCTTATTTATACATTGTTTCGGTGACAAGAAAGTTCATATCGGCAGTTGTTGGTCAAGGGTTTCCCGGTCCATATTGTTTTTTTGCTTGTATGAGTCTGTTTTGCCTATTGGCAAGACTTATTTGATGTCACAGCGATCGGGATCCATCTCTAGGTATCTTTCGGCATGACATTCACGTGGTTTTAGCGAAAGAGGAAAGGTCTATCGGCATGAGTATTTTTCACCGGGGAGAGGTCTTTCCGAATGAGTTGGGTCTCACCGACTAATACATGAGGTGGTTCATTGGCATATGTGATCCTTCATCGGCATTGTGTCTTGGCGAGTTTGAATTGTTACATCTACCGAAGGAAAAGGAACAAATCGGTAGGAGTGTTGCATTCGGTATGTGGTCTCACCGAAGACATATTGTCTCACCAACCGTGCACCGAAAGGTCTTATCGGCAAAGGTTGTGGCTTCGTTGAAATGTCATAGCGATTTCGTGGTGTCTTACCCACTTGTGCACAAAGGTTATATTGGTATGAGTTAATGATATTCAGAGTGATGTCTCAACGACTTTGTTGGGTCTTGCCGACATAAGGGTTTTATCTAAATTATCGGGAGGAGTCTCACCAAACAACACATTGAAAGATTCACTTCGGCTAGACATGTTGCTTTCGGTGTGAAGTCATAGCAAATTTACATTGTCATACCGACTGACAACATAAAGGTATACATCTCAGTAAGAGTTAGGGTTTTCGGCGTGAGGTCTCGGCAAGTGACCTCCGGTCTCGCCGATGGAACACAAAAGGACTTTGTCAGCATAGGATCAGTCTTGTCTCAGCGACACACAAGATGGTTGGTGACTTTTGGTATGACTCAAGCATTCTACGAGAGGTCTCCCCGATGACGGTATGCTATAGCGACCCTCATAAGATAGAAGGATGCATCGGCGAGAGAACCATTATGTTACAGCGACTTACAAGGGATAAAGTCTTTCGGTGAAACTTAATGAAATCTATGAAACGTCTTCCCGACAGTAGAATGTCACAGCGACACATAAGAGATAAAAGGGCTTTCGGTGAAACACAGTGTGATTTGCATAGGGTCTTTCCGATATCAAAAGGTTACAGCGACAGTGAATGAAACGAAAAGGGGATCTCGGTAAGAAACTTTCTTATGTCTCAGTGATTGGAAAGAACATAACATATGAGCTTTCGGCGTGACATAACATATTCGTTATGTCTTCTCCCCAACTCTGATGGGTCATGGCGAAAGCAATAACTAAGGGGAATGACTGGTGATTTAATTGCCTTAGGCAGGACTATCTGGTTGTCTCAGCGAATGGTTAACGAAGACTCAAACACTGTGGCGGACATGGGAATTTCTAAATATAGGTGCAGGCCAACATCATTGGTTGGCATCGAATCTCTATGTTGAGGATGACTCTTAGCTGGGTGAAACGGCTCGTGTATTGGCAAATTAATTTTACTTTGATTTATGATTGTCAGTTTATTGACAACCTATTGGATAGGCGTTACTCCTGCAAACATTTACTTTTCTGACACATTCCTAAAATGGCAAGAGAGTTTCAGTTTCCTCTAATAAACGAATCTTTGAAGATTCTTCTTCATGACAGACATACTTGAAATGTATATAAAAACTAGTATTGAAAAACTGTAAAAATGTGTGTGGGAACTGGATGTAATTCTGGAATATTATTCCTAGGGTATTAGAAGCAGAGTTATGAGCTTAACTGAAAACAAAGAGATCCTCTGATATATTTATTATTGTTCTGAAAATAATTTGAGGGGTTGGTGCTCCTTGAAATTGGTGTTTCAAAATGAGGGGTTGGTGCTCCTTGAGTTGGTGCTCAGAAATTAGTCTATAAGGCATTGTTAACAGTGGTGTTTGAAGATTAAGCCTGTACGGCAGTTTAGGAGTGGTTTTTCTACCCAAGGAGGGTTTTCCACTCGGTAAATCCTTTGTCTTATGGTCTCTTTGTTTTGGTGTCATATTGTTTCTTGATTGTGATAATTTTTATCAGTCTGAACATTTTTGAATGATAGTTCCTTCATATCTGCAAATATTTAGTTCAAATATCTTGCACAAGTCATTGTTGAAGAATCTAATTCAAAAGGAAGCTTACAAGTTCTCATTTGATTAATTGCTCAAGAATAGTTATAATTTGCTAAAGGTGTTTGTTATCTCAATACCTTTCTTGTCTTAAAAGCTGCATTCAAATCCATTGTTTAAGAAGTGAGTCAATAATGTTGATCATCATTTGCACAAGTCTTATGAGTTGCACCTGCACTGTCATCATGCTTTGATTGTTAATCAATGTTAGCCAAAATTGTTTTGGAAAATGCAAGATATCTCACTCAAATCATATTTTCATAAGTTGTCTAATAGACTGAGTTAATGTTGTCATATCTTTGTGCTTTCAAAAGTGATTACTCTTCTCTATTGTTGAAAGAAAAGGAAATCAGAATTAAAATCTTGGTCGAAGTTGAAAAAGTTGACACTGATTCACCCCCCCCTCTTAGTGTCTGTCTATAACTCCAACAATTGGTATCAGAGCGTAGGGTCCTCTGATAGGTTTAACCCACCTAGGATTGTTCCTGGTTTCTTGGAGTACTTTGGTTAGTATGGGAAAGAACATAAGGAATAAGGGAAAAAGATGTTATCAGCAAAATGATATTCATCATGTTCAACCTGAATCTAGTATAAGGAATAACGAGGAAGAGTATCCTAGATCTGGAACTCCTTAATTCGAAGGTACAAACTTTATTATATGGAAACATAGGATGGAAACATACTTACTTTCTTTAGGGTCTGAAGTGTGAGCAACAATTGAAAAGGGTTGTACTACATCTACAACATCTCCTTCCACTCTTGAGGAGAAGAAAGCACTTGAATTCAATACCAGAGCTATAAATGCTATTTTTAATAACTTGCCAAATAAAGTCTTTACAAAAGTCATTCATTACAGCAGTGCTAAGGAAGTTTGGGACAAGTTGACTAAAATGAATCAGAATAGTGAGTTACAAGAGGAGATATCTTTGGATACTGAAATAAGTTGTGAAACATCTGAGAGTGAAGAAGGTGTAAACCTTCATAGTTTTGAAAAAAAGTCCAAGGAGATAATTAATGAATATTTAAATGATCAAGAAACTTGTGTAAAAGAAGATCAATCCTTGGGTGAAGTTAACTCTGAACAGGAATATGATGAACTAGAAAGTGAGGTTGATTTGGAAGGTGAACTCCTATGTGCCTTAGATGCTATTAAGCAGCTTAGAAAAGAAAACCAGTCTTTAACAAGACATCTTCAACAAGAAGAGAGTTTGGAAGTCAAGTTAAAAGACAATGATGAATTGTGTAATAAACTAGAAAATGAGATTGATTCTTTAAAGAAATGTTCAGATAATGATTCCTTGTTAAAAGAACTAACTCTTAAGGATGATATGATTATAAGTCAGAAAATTGAAATTGAAGAATATAAGAGGATAGCAGACGTTGTGAGTTCTGATTTGGAGATTAAAAAGATTGTTTGTCTAAAACTTGAAGAAGAGGTAGTTGCTTTAAGAAAAGAGCTTGAAAGTATCAAGGCTCAATCTGGTAAAATTCAGAAATTTGATCATAGTACTAATATATTGAATGAGATGTTGGGCAGGCAAAAGCATTCTAAAGATCCTACAGGAGTGGGATATGAGGTTGGACAAAGCTCTGCAGACAAATCTAAACATGAAATAGTGTTTACTACTTCAGATGGAAAGAATTTTACAGCCAAGCAAACACCAAGAATGAAGGTTGATCTTGGTTACGGATTGTGCATCAAAGGATACATTGACACTAGAAGACAATCTAAAGGTATTCATAGAGAGAAGGAAAATGTCTTGAGATCTTCACATCCCTTGGCATGATCATCATTCGTATAATCATTCTTCCAAGGATATTGTTATGTTTGTAATGACTATGGTCATAAGGCAATTGATTGCATAAGATGGTCAAATAAGAATCATTCTAATGTCCCTAGAAATGAGGATGTGGTGTGTTACAACTTTAATAATTTGGTCACTTGGAGAAGAGACTGTAGAATAAATACAAGTGATAATAATTTAGGGAACAATGTTGGAAATGTCTGTAGGAAGTCTTCTATTTCTCAGAACAATCACAAGTCATTTGTTTCAGATGTAATAACATTGGACATAAAGTACAACAATGCAGATTCAATAGAAAGACAGGTACTTTAAGCAAACAAGTGAAAAAGTATTCATTGGAGTGGAGAAGAAAGAGCAATCAAGATGACAAGAAGAGCAATAAAGATGCTTCTGAGAAAACTCCTTGTGCACTCCTTGCACAAGTGTTGCCTTCCAGGTCTTGAGAAGATGCAAAGACTCAGGGGGAGTCTATTATGGTAATATATTTTACCCCTATGGAGTCTAGAATGAGTTCTTTGGTGAGGTTGATGCTCAATTCTTAAGGTGTACTGTGTGAAATAAATGCCATATCATTAAAACACAATCAGGTGTGTGTTGTGTTGTGTTGTGTGTTGAGGAACAAAGGCTATATCATTCGAACTCAAGCAAGTGAGGGTCATGTTGCAGATCTAAGTGAATGAGATTGTGGTCAGTAAATTATTTCTGAGCATTATATAAGTGCATATTAGAGAGCATCTTGAAGATTAAATTTATGAGAAGATTATGAATGATTATGATCAGTTTTGTAAAAAGAGATTATGCACAGTTTGGATCAGATATGTGAAGGAGTTCATGCAGATTTGATGCAAGAAGACATAGTTTGTGAAGAAGAGTATATGATAGATCCATAGAGATGAGTATAGCAGAAGGTTGTTTGAGAAGAATTGTCATGGATCAAAAGTAATATTTGTTTGAGGAGTTATATGACAGTGTGTCATGACTACTTGTTCGAGTTTGTGACTCTGTTTTTGACAATCATTGATAGGAGCTGAAGATTTGTGGTTTAAATTTCTTAACCTTTTGTTATTACTGACAAAGGTAATCATTCGATTTGAAAGTGACTGAGGTTACTTGTGCTAAGAAGAGGTTGGTTGTTTGTGCTCAAATCCTGGTATTGCTAGACTGAAGTTAATCAAATTGAATGTGGAGTAGGTGATCTTGAATGTGCCTTGATCGAACATGACAAAGAAGGTGGTATGTTCAAGTAACAGGTCTTCAATCTTTAGGTATCAATTTGGTTTGTTACATTATAATATTTTGGTACCATTGCTTTGGCATTGATGATATGGACCAAATTTCTTGAAAAGGACATATTGTTATTTTTGCTATGATATCAGCATGTTACAATCTTACTGCTCTCCTACAAATATGTCTGCTGCACTATTGCTCTATTTGGAACTTCTTATGGTATTTGGTTGGCTTCTCAGTTGTGTTTCCTGGCATTGCACATTCTTCTCTTCTATCCTTTGTCATCGAGGCAAAAAGGGGGAGAGTCATTTGTGTTTTGCCATCAAGAACAAAGGGGGAGTTTGTTGGTTCTCAGTTGTGACCATATGGTTTGTCCTTGATGACAAAATCCAATTCAGTTGATTCTACTTGTTAAAAAATTTCATATTGGTTTCTCTTGCTTTATCTTGGTACAATTTTGTCTATATGGTTTACATGTCTTGGCATTCAATGGACAATTTACATTCAAAATTTTAATATCTTATGGTACTGTTCAGTTTGAGCTTCGTGCAGTCTCAGAATATCTTATTTATACATTATTTCGGTGACAAGAAAGTTCATATCGACATGTGTTGGTCAAAGGTTTCCCGGTCCATATTGTTTTTCTGCTTGTATGAGTCTGTTTTGCCTATCGGCAAGACTTATTTGATGTCACAGCGATCGGGATCCATCTCTAGGCGTCTTTCGGCATGACATTCACGTGGTTTTAGCGAAAGAGGAAAGGTCTATCGACATGAGTATTTTTCACTGGGGAGAGGTCTTTCCGAATGAGTCGGGTCTCACCAACTAATACATGAGGTGGTTCATCGGCGTATGTGATCCTTCATCGCCATTGTGTCTTGGCGAGTTTGAATTGTTACATCGACCGAAGGAAAAGGAACATATCGACAGGAGTGTTGCATTCGGTATGTGGTCTCACCGAAGACATATTGTCTCACCGACCGTGCACCGAAAGGTCTTATCGGCAAAGGTTGTGGCTTCGTTGAAATGTCATAGCGATTTCGTGGTGTCTTGCCGACTTGTGCACAAAGGTTATATAGGTATGAGTTAATGATATTCAGAGTGATGTCTCAACAACTTTGTTGGGTCTTGTCGACATAGGGGTTTTATCTAAATTATTGGGAGGAGTCTCACCAAACAACACATTGAAAGATTCACTTCGGCCAGACATGTTGCTTTCGGTGTGAAGTCATAGCGAATTTACATTGTCATACCGACCGACAACATAAAGGTATACATCTCGGTAAGAGTTAGGGTTTTCAGTGTGAGGTCTCGGCGAGTGACCTTCGGTCTCGCCGATGGAACACAAAAGGACTTTGTTGGCATAGGATTAGTCTTGTCTCAGTGACACACAAGATGGTTGGTGACTTTTGGTATGACTCAAGCATTCTACGAGAGGTCTCCCCGATGACGGTATGCTATAGCGATCCTCATAAGATAGAAGGATGCATCGGCGAGAGAACCATTATGTTACAACGACTTACAAGGGATAAAGTCTTTCGGTGAAACTTAATGAAATCTACGAAACGTCTTCCGGACAGCAGAATGTCACAGCGACACATAAGAGATAAAAGGGCTTTCGGTGAAACACAGTGTGATTTGCATAGGGTCTTTCCGATATCAAAAGGTTACAGCGACAGCGAATGAAACGAAAAAGGGATCTCAGTAAGAAACTTTCTTATGTCTCAGCGATTGGAAAGAACATAACATATGAGCTTTCGGCGTGACATAACGTATTCGTTATGTCTTCTCCCCGACTCTGATGGGTCATGGCGAAAGCAATAACTAAGGGGAATGACTGGAGATTTAATTGCCTTCGGCAGGACTATCTGATTGTCTCAACGAATGGTTAACAGAGACTCAAACTGTGGCCGACATGGGAATTTCTAAATATAGGTGTAGGCCGACATCATTGGTTGGCATCGAATCTCTGTGTTGAGGACGACTCTTAGCTAGGTGAAACGGCTCGTGTATTGGCAAATTAATTTTACTTTGATTTATGATTGTCAGTTTATTGACAACCTATTGGATAGGCGTTACTCCTACAAACATTTACTTTTCTGACACATTCCTAAAAGGGCAAGAGAGTTTCAGTTTCCTCTGATAAATGAATCTTTGAAGATTCTTCTTCATGACAGACATACTTGAAATGTATATAAAAACCAGTATTGAAAAACTGTAAAAATGTGTGTGGGAACTGGATGTAATTCTGGAATATTGCTCCTAGGGTATTAGAAGCAGAGAGTTATAAGCTTAACTGAAAATAGAGAGATCCTCTGATATATTTATTATTGTTCTAAAAATAATTTGAGGGGTTGGTGTTCCTTGAAATTGGTGTTTCAAAATGAGGGGTTGGTGCTCCTTGAGTTGGTGCTTAGAAATTAGCCTATAAGGCATTGTTAACAGTGGTTTTTGAAGATTAAGCCTATAAGGCAGTTTAGGAGTGGTTTTTCTACCCCAGGAGGGTTTTCCACTCGGTAAATCCTTTGTCTTATGGTCTCTTTGTTTTTGTGTCATATTGTTTCTTGATTGTGATAATTTTTATCAGTCTGAACATTGTTGAATGATAGTTCCTTCATATCTGCAAATATTTAGTTCAAATATCTTGCACAAGTCATTGTTGAAGAGTCTAATTCAAAAGGAAGCTTAAAAGTTCTCATTTGATTCATTGCTCAAGAATAGTTATAATTTGCTAAAGGTGTTTGTTGTCTCAATACCTTTCTTGTCTTAAAAGCTGCATTCAAATCAATTGTTTAAGAAGTGAGTCAATAATGTTGATCATCATTTGCACAAGTCTTATGAGTTGCACCTGCACTGTCATCATGCTTTGATTGTTAATCAATGTTAGCCAAAATTGTTTTGGAAAATGCAAGATATCTCACTCAAATCATATTTTCATAAGTTGTCTAATAGACTGAGTTAATGTTGTCATATCTTTGTGCTTTCAAAAGTGATTACTCTTCTTTGTTGTTGAAAGAAAAGGAAATCAGAATTAAAAATCTTGGTCGAAGTTGAAAAAGTTTAGACACTGATTCACCCCCCCCTCTCAGTGTTTGTCCATAACTCCAATAGGGAGGATGCTCACAAAGGTTGTCGAATTTGGCTTTACACCAGCCAATTACATTTGCTTAAAAATTTCTAAAGCCTTTTGAACAAATCTATTTTGTGCATATCCTACATATCCTGCGATCATTGCAGTCCATGAGACGACATTTCTTTGAGGCATTCTGTCAAACAGTTCACGTGCCTTGTCTATGCTTCAACATTTTTGCATACATGTCTAACAGGGCAGTTGCAACTACAAATGATGAAAATCCTCTATCCTTTATGTTTTGATGGATGTCCATACCCTATTACAAAGCTCCCCTTTTGGCACAGGCAGGGAGGATGTTGGCAAAGGTTGTCAAATTTGGCTTTACACTAGCCAATTACATTTTTCTAGACTAGAATGCTTGCAAATGGAATACTTTATTTATTTTTTTAAATTGCATAGTTTCGTTGAAATTTCGATGAACATGCTCGACGAAACCTCAAAAACGACCGACGAAATTGCTATACCTCTAACAAAATTTTCGACGTTATGACATGCCCCTTTCATCGCTATTTCAACGATTTGCTGGTGGTGTTTCGATGTTTTGGCTGATTTGTCCTGCTTGTTTTCTAGCTAATGTCCGTCGTTAGATCGACACATGGTTAATTGGAATTTTGACAAACACACAATCACCTTTATCGTGGTGACTACCGACGAAGTCATGTCGTGAGTTCGATGTTTCAAGGTTTGTCGGAAAAAGCGATGAAAATGTTCCAACGAAAATTATTGCAGTGGTTCGTCGGTGTTCCGACAATAGTTTGTCGAAATTTCAACAAACTTTCATCAGAAAATGGAGTTGAATACAGTAGTGTGGCACTTTGACTCATTCACCCTTCTAATTGTTGTTCATGCGTGGCATGTTTAACTCAACTTTATTTGCCAAACATATGTGTTATCACTACTTTATTATTGTGTTGCAATATATATGCACAAACTATATCTTTTAAGTATGCAATACCATGTTATTATATGCACATGGTATATGCATAATATTTAGCTTAGGTTTTGTTCACTTCATTGCATTATATATGCGTAGTATTCAATTCAAACATTGTTTACTTCCTCGCATTATATATGCGTTTGATATCTTATTATATCATTTATTATATATATTAAAATCATTCATTTTCCAATCATATATATATTTATAAATATATATATATATATATATATATATATATATACGTATATTAATATGTATGTATGTATGTATGTATGTACATGTTATTTAATACATACATATATACTTATATATTAATATATACATATATATATTATTATTATTATTATTTGAACATCTTATAAGTATATATACAAAGTGTATATATATATAGTCCAATCGATTACTGTAATGTCCCCTTTCTAAGCTTGACAGTTTCAGTGACCGTTGGCCTTTCGTTGGGAACCCGGAGGCTAGTCGGAAGTTAAAATTAGGGTTTCCTAATTTTGAGGAGATCATTGCTCGGAGATGAAATTTTAATGGCGGATTCCTTCTGGGTTTTTAGAGGGCTTCGCAGTGGTATGTTCGTCTCTGCATTCAGAGTACTTTTTGGAATTTACTATTTTTAGTAAATTCTATTTTTGGCAGCTTCCAGAAGAGCTCAGGTTGGTTGACTTCCGGTTCCAGTTTGATCAGTTGACTTCATCAGTATTTGCTTCAGGGCCTTTGCGAAGGGATAAGTTAAGTCATTAAATTAAAAAGTCACGTTTTAATTATTATAATTAAACGTTGACCCTTGGCTTAGACTTAATGACTTTATGTTGTGTTTAAAAGGTGGGTCCTTGAGGGTGGCGCCCTCATTGAGAAATAATTTAATATTTGCCTAAGTCTGAACAAAGGTTTGAGGGGCGCATATTCCAAAAGATGATATTTAATTAAAATATCAACTATTAATGCCTTGAAGAGAAAGTACGCCTTCTTGAGAAGATGAAAGTTTTGACCTAAAAGCTGTTTCTAGGGTTTCGTGAAGTCAAGCAGAAATTATAAAAAGGGAGTCTTGTGCATCATTTTGGTTATCTTGGAAAATACACCGTTATGCTGCCGGATTGAATCTGGATCACTTCGAGGGATGAAGACCTCCTAACCATTGGGCATCTCTTCTCGTTTTTAAGACAACGACTAGTGATGATTCTTAGTTTAGTTGTGATCTTTCATTGTTGTGAGTTGTAATCTGCATATTGCATATTAGATTTCTGTTTTTTGCATATTAGCCATGTCATAGAATTGCTCGTTTGCTACAGCAGATTTGCATTTTTACTTGTAACTCAAAAAAGACCAAAAAATAGATTGTGGGTATTGTTCCATTCTATTCTCCCAAGCTAGGCGCCATTGTTTGTAAGTCTGCAGATTTTTTGAAGAAGTATTTGAATTTTAGAGCAAGGTCGACCCTCTCAGCTGGGCCGTACCATTCACAGAATCTTGGGATTTGTGCATTTATTATATGTGGCTTTTCAAGTCTGTCTTGTGCTTCTAGTTTGGGCGCCTCCTTGTTAAGGATGTTTTGTTTTCAATATCTTGTCATTTGGATCTGTTTCTAAGAAGATCTGATCATTTATATAAATCTGTGTTGCTGGTTTATGAAGAAAAATACAGTCTTGTTATAACAGCAAACAGGGATCTGCACTTTTTCTCTTGGATGGTCGTTGGAAACTCTTGAAGACTTCACGGAGACATCATTGAAGATTGCACAGATTTCAAGAGGTTGGATCCGTTCCTTTCATGCAAGTTAAGCTTATTCTTGGCAATCATTGAATGATTCAATATTATTGCAATATTCTTAAAGGCTGATTTGTAATTGGTAGCAAGTAGTCATCTTTCAAATTGTATACTGGCAGTAGTACTGTCGATCTTAGATTCTTGCTCAATCATATTGTAATGTTCTCTCTTTCAGCATTTTGATAATTGAATGTAATCCATCTCCGCCCTATGGTCGCTACTATCCCATTCTGGGTTAGAAAGCACATCCTGGGTGTTGAGAGCCTTTAGCTTTCAGCATTTTCTTTCAAGCAGTAGTTCTGTATTTTACTCCGTCATATGGTCGCCCCTCACTCCGCATCGGATTGGGTAGCACATACTTGACGTTGAGTTCCTTTCTGCAAATAGATTAGAAGACCCTCTGACCAATGCTCACCCTCAGCGGTGCCATTCTGGTTAGGGTTGCTTTCTTGCACGTTTCGGTTTATCTATCTAACCTTAACGGGTGCATGTTTGTAATCTGAATCATTGAAAAACAAAAAAAAATTGGCTCGGTATATTTCAATTACCCATATGTATGATGTATCCACATATGAGTTTACATAGATATTTCTACCTACGTATGCTCACACACGTATATGCTCATATACATGAGTCATCGTATATATACATATATACATTTAATGTATATACGTATCAATTAATATATATCTAAAATACATGAATTAGAACATATATTCAATACAAAGATTTAGTCTCTATGACGCAAAATAGAGAAATAATCAAAGACAATTACACAAACATTACAATCATCCCAAAAGCTATGACCAAGGGTTTACTTAACGACACATATCTCAAACTGACTTGATTTAACTTGTCTAACCTAGGTTGTGAGTGTGTGATAGCTCAAGTAGATACATTAGTGGTTGCCATACCAAACTCATTTCCTAAGTGACACTCTCCCTCTTCTCATTGGAGGGCTTGATTCTTTCCTACATCCAACTTAGTGCATCATAAATGTAGTTAGCCGAGAACATGAAAATCATATTCATCATATATCATTGGCATCATTGAAGTATTTGAAAACTAATCTCATTGTAATGCATGTTCATACATTTCATTCATCCATCGAGCATATTAAAGTCATAATCTTGCATTTAAAATCATATTTACTCATAAAAGTAGAAGTAATTTGATAATTTAGAAATGGGGTGTAATAGTGTGGGTTTTCTATGGGTGACCATGTACATTCTAAAGTTTAGCAAGTTCCTATTGGAAGTGGATTCACTCTAAGAGGAGGGGGGGGGGGTGAATCAGAGTGATATAATTTTTGACTTTTGAATTTGAAAGCACAATTTTAAATTTGACCTTGAAACAATGTGGAAGATTTAACCAAACACATGAACACTTAAACTGTGCAAAAAGATATGCAAGTGAATCAATTCATGTTAAAAAACACCATGTAGTATTGTTCTATCAAATTATGAACAACCTTATTAATGCTTTTTGAAACAAAACTTCAACTTTACTCAGTGCAAACATTAACTTGCTTTAAAGAAAGCTTTTAATGACCAAATTTGTACAAATTACTTTGTATACAGACTTAAACGAATTGACATTAATCTTTTGAACAAACTTAAAGTACCAGAGCATTGACCAACTGAACGAGCACACTAACATGAAACATAATGAGAGACAAAAAATAAAATCACATAACACAAAGATTTCTTGAGTGGAAAAATCCTCTTGGGGTATAAAAAACCACTCGCAAATTGATCCTTTTATTCATTCAAAAGAGCACTAACTCTGTTACAATGTGGAGCACCAACTCCAATAGCTTTTCTGAAGCACCAACTTCATCAAAAACTCAAGGTATTGCAACCTATTAGAACCTTATAACTGCAATGACTATCTACAATTACAAAATTACAATAGGATACACAAATGATTTTGGGATAATGCCCAACTCAAATCTCTGTAATCAAATCAGAGATGTAAACCTCTTTAAATTCTCTCTTTTTCCATTTCAAATACAAATGATGTCACTATAATAACAATATGTTCTGTGCTCAAGAACCCTTGTTCTCAGCCATACATATTTTCTCTTCTCCCATACGAACAATGGCTTAAAGCCATGAATTTATACAATGTAATTCAATTAAAAAGGATTCCAATAACTGAATAATCTTTTTATAACCATTTCTGAACAATGAGTCTTTATTCATTAATCAACCAACTTTCTCAAACTGTTTCTCAAGGCTACAAAATGCAGTTAGGGTTACATACATCAAATGCCATTAAGATTTCAAAAAATTCTGATTAAAAAAACAAAACCCTTGTTAAAAGAAGTTTCAAAATGAGAAAATTGCTTTCAAACATTTAACTAATTTCCTAACAATTTCTTTGTTTTGATGCAGAAAACAAAACTAAATCTTGAAACAAGTTCTTTGTTATTCTCTAATCACCATTTCCAGATTTGAAAGAACACCAATAACTGATTTTACTCCAAGCGGATAAGGCTCGATGTTACCTTTTTATGAATAAAAACAAGAACAAAATGTATTACCCTTACGGAGCTTCTAATTGACTGACCATCCACGCTTCAAGCTTCCATTCCTTCTCTTTTCCATGTTTTTCGCAAGAGAAAACCACCATCTGAATCGCCAACCTCCAAAGTTCAACATAACCAATACCCACATCACCATTCGAGCTAGAATCCGCATAGTAGCTCTGTAACTGTTTGCTAATGACAACGGGTTAGGGTAAGCTTACACAGTGAACTGAAACCATTTTCATTTGCTTTACCCTAAGTTTATGCAAGCTTATCGAATCCTCAATGCAAATCAATAAACTTTGGAGTCTATGAAATAAAGCATAATCATTTTGAGATTTGACCCAAAACCGACATGATAATTCCACATAATTTGCCACTCATTGTCCACGTGAGTTCCTACTGTCCATGTCAACTAAAATCAACACAACAATAATGATGTCGCCAGACAAAGCCAAATCACTGTCCATGTCACCGCTGAGTGACTAATCAAAATACTGTCGCTGCATGCTTGGTAATCAATCAAAGATCAAGTATAATAATACTGCCCGATAACATGTGTGATCGACTATCAAGGTCGATGTAACTTTTATAAGCTATGAGCCCGAAAGATATAGTGTCGGCCTTTGTGCTTTATGAAAGCACTCGATAGCACTATAAAATATGCTAAGTAGTCAAAGTGCTTGATAATGCTTAAGTGTTAGCATTATGAATAAGCATAAGCACTATGTGTATACCAGACCCATGTAATCAACAATGCTTAATAATGCTATGTGTTAGCATTTATAAATAAAGCATGAATACCACGTGTATATGAATAATCAATGTAACACTAAAACCTGAGTATGTAAAGCATGTAGTACTGAGTCACAATGAAGTGTGAATTCATGCTATGTTCATGGTGCAAAACTGAAGCTCAATACTATCAAGTATATGTGAATAAATGTATTCACCAAACGTATAAAGACATTGAATCTGAATGCCAAAGATTGAACTGAACCAACAATATACCTTCACAATCACCTGTAAGAGTTAAAATTGCATCAAATAGACTACACCATGATCCTGTGATCAACATAGAAACCTTTCATCTTTAGAAGTTGATTATGAAATTAAGTCAATATGAAGCATATGAACCGGATGAAGACTTCATATATACCAAGCCAGTGACACCAAGATAATGTGAAAGAGCCATGAAGATATGCAATGACAAAACCAACTGAAGAGTGTATAGTAACCTCATATACCAATGATGCCAAATGAAATATCAAACTCAAGTGTCAAAGAAAGCATTTATATAATTCTAATCCAATATGCCTTGTATCAAATAATGTATCATAACCGTTGACACCAAAAATTATGTGACAACCATGAAGATCATCAATAGAATGCCATGAAGACATAATCAAATGAATCTTGTCAATGATGCCATGATCAACCTGATAATGAGCAATTAAAGAAGGGCCAACCTGTCCAAATGAAACCAACTATTCCATGATCAACCATATAAATGATATCACCTGAAAGCCAATGCCATGTAACCAATACCAATCACCAAGATACCAAGCCAAGCCTGTGATCTCTGAAGCATGATAGGCAAAAACCATCAACCTGAACCTGTACTGTAAATACCAAAGCACCATTTGTGTCTTTGTCATCAAGGACAAACAACTGAGGGGTGAGAACAACAGTTCCTTTCACCCTTAATGTCCCCTCATTGGGGTTGGGTGATGTGGGTTGTCCTGATGTGGACAAGAAGTCTTTTGAGAATCTCTTTTTTGAATGAGAAATGCAATGGTTTAGTTGAGAATACGGTTTTTGTTCCTCCCCTTAGCTCCTTGCCTCCTTGCAAGGAAAATGATTTATCCTCCTCTTTGTGTTTAGGGGACTTTTCTAATCCCATCCAAATGAGGTCTAATTCAAAAAAGCATTGTAAAGCTAAATCAAAACAATACTCTCTAAAGCATTTTTAGATTTAAACCACCATAGGTGATTGGCTCCTCGCCCTAGCTTTGTCATCCCCTTGTAGGGGGTGATGTGGCTTTACTTTGTGTCTTGTCTCTTGGTATTTCTTTTTGTTCTAAGTTATTGTATGGTGTATTTCTCGTTTCTTTGTATGTGCTTAGCCCTACTGGTTCATAGATCCTGCCAAAAGCGTTTACCTTAATCAAAAACAATTTTAGTATTGGCCAGTGTAGTATTCAAAAGATGAACTTTCATTCATCTATATTCATGTTAGAGCAAGGTAATGACTATTCTAGATCCTACAAGACAACTCTCTTTGAAGGCTTGGACACATTGTGTATTGCAAGGTGAGGAGTTCTACTTCCTAATATGAGAATAACTTTTCTTCAAGACTAAGATCAGTGCAATATTCAAAAGATGAACAACTTTGTAGATCCTGCAAGACAACCCTCTAAAAGGCTCTGACTTAGAAAGTTAGCATTTAAAATGAGAAGCTCATTTTTTCAAGATTAAAGGTAATTTTAGCTTCAGTTAAAAAATAAACCACATTGCAGAGATTTGATGCACTCTTGGAAATTTTACCAGTAAATTACTAAATTATAAAAGTAAGGATAATATTGCATTTTCGATTGATTCAATCTAGCTGAAAGTCTCATTTTGTAACCAATAAATATGAAATGTTTATCTCGACCTCAGGACATGAGCCGATGGGCATGTAACCAATGAGGTTGTAAACCAAGAATCAACTATAATAATTCTAAATTTAGTTAATATGAAAACCCTATGGTACATTCATTCAGAATAAAATTCAACCAATATGGAAGGAAAAATATCAATTATTTTTAACCACCTTGTAGACAGATCATTACAACTTATTATCAGGACACTGTATTCTTTAACTAAATTCCCTCCCGCCGTTTTATTTTACACCATAATCCATTTTTTGTGTGAATTGTTGCACCTGTAACTATCTGCACTGATTCTGGATCCTTGAGCTCCAGGTCAAATTTTTGTAATAGCATAGCCAGCCCAACAGTTGCTTCCATAAGTGCAAATTGGTCTCCCACACACTTGCGAGGACCACCCCCAAAGGGAAGAAATGCAAAATCTGATATGACCTGACCAAATAATTATTTGATGCATTAGGCGCATACCCATCAAAAGTTAAAGGAGCACCAGACATATCATCATTTGACAATACATAAAGAGAAAAATTACAACACAACACAAGTAAGAACTCTATACATGCCTGTAGTAGAGAAAAATTCTAAATCTATTTGGTAAAGCATAAAAAAAAAGGTAAATCACCTCATTTGGGTACAATGCACCCTGGCTTCTGTATGGAGAAAAACCAGCCCAACCTTCAATATCTTTATTATCCTTGGGTACGAGGAATCTTTCTGGTTCAAATTTATGAGGATTATCCCATAAATAAGGAGATCTATGAAGATTGTAAACCTGCAATAGTGATTTATTTCCTTAACGAATGGTGCTCTGAAAAATAGTAATTCACAATCTAAGATATAAATCCTCAATCTGAAGAAAAAAATAAACCCAATAATTATTTATTTTCAAATAAGTATAGAGGCTTCAATTCATGGAGATCTCGCCTAGTATGCAAAATAAATACAAATAAGGAGATATAAAATGGTGTTCAGTGCTAGAGATAATCTTCAAAAGCTATTAGAGAGAGACAACAGATCAGTAGATCAGGAAGATTCTGACAGAAAAAACCATAAAAAAATATTTATTTTCATCATGGAATCATTATTAAGTGGAAACTCGAGAACATAATAAGCCTTGATGAGAGAAAAAATCTAAGTGGTGGAGTGCAAGGACTACGCATGTATGGTCATAGCTTCATAGATATATCCAAACTGTAAAACTGGATAACTTCAAAGAGCTGAGGCAGACAAAAAAATAGTAAAGAAAAATGACTTAGGCATCATCCTGAGTAGCATGGCGGCAATCATCGTTGTCTTTATCAGATTGAAGTTCAGCCCGTAGGTCATCCAGATAGTTGTCAGGAGGGTTCAAGTTCAGAGTGAATACATTGGTTGCAAAGTTGTGTGAATCCAAAGTTTTTAAGGATTCCAGGTTTTTTCCATTTAATTTTCTTCTTAAGTGCAAAAGCTGTAGGTGCAGTTGAACCTTTCAAATGTTTCTACTATTTTTTTGTATTTTATTAGAAACCACAATTGTTATTTTCTAGTTGTGTTTCCTGTTTTCTTCCAGTGACTTCCCAAGTGGTGCCCATAATGATTTCAGTATTGTTCCTTGAGCCTAGTTGGACTGTCCAGATTTACTGTGTTGAATCGTTGATTGTTTCAGTTTCTGGGTTCATTTTGGTGTTCGTCTTTTTATGATGGTTTTCTCAATATGGTGGTTTGTATTGTTATGGCTTTTTCACCTTGAGAGCTAATGATATAGCTTAGGAAAAGAATTTAGTTCATTTGGATTATCCACTCTTTGATGTGATGTTCGAGGCTTTCTAAGTAACTAAATATTTGGTACTTTTACAGGGATTGAGTAATCTTTGTACAGTTATTCTGTACTCAACGTGTTATATAAACTAAGTTGAACAAGGTTTTGTATATTATCCACTCTTTAATGTGATGTTCGAGGCTTTCTATGTAACTAAATATTTTGTACTTTTTACAGGGATTGAGTAATCTTTGTACAGTTATTCTGTACTCAATGTGTTATATAAACTAAGTTGAACAAGGTTTTGTATATTATGCAAGTTATCACTTGCATTGTTATCAGAATTGGATCTTGAAAGATACCATAATTCAGTTGATTTATTTATTTTTGATAATGAAAAGAAGTATATATTAACTATAGCATAAATTGTAAAAACCGTCCAAACTTGCCAGTAGGGGTAGTTTACAAGAATCCATGATTTGGTATCATCTGAAGTAGAACACTTGAAAAAGAAAATACATATCTGAGACATCTATAACTGTAGTCATAAGCAAATTTAAGCCAAAAGATAGGTAATTGTTGATTGAAGAGAGAAGACAAGGCCACGAGAAAAAATAATAAAGAAGGGGGAAAGGAAAAACTTCAGTTGTTTCTTGAGCACTGTCTTTCCAGTCGACATTTGATCATCCCAGTTCCAACCCAGCCAACTTGTCCATCTTCTTGGAAGCCAGGGTTTATGTTCTATTCGTTAGAAGAAACAAGAAGGTCATTGAGTGAGATAGTTCTCTGTTTAGAGGCTTGTTTCATTGTGTTGAACTATTGAAGTTGCTGGTTGTTGAAGTTGTTATCCCTTCTAATCTGATCAACATTCAGAATTCATTAAATAGCTTCATTCCTATTAAGAGCATTCTGGTAACAATACATGAGAATATACAATCTTTCTTGTTTGTTTAAACTTTAAAGTTTTAAACAATTGACAATCCCATCCCTTATGTCTTGTGCATTTTGTAGCAGCGAGCTAGTGTTTCCTGATTGAGGCCTTGTTGCTTGTTTTGTAGCTCAATAGCACACATCAGGCCATTAAGGATATCATTAATATTGGTCACGGTAAAATGTTTGGTAATTTTAGAAGGGGAAATTTGTTTGGCTTGGTCATTCTCAGAGTTTATTGAAGGTTGTTCATTACTGGTAATAAGGGAAGGGAATTCCTTGTTAGAGGGTATACCACAAAGTTTCAGCTGAAAAGAAACCTAAATTGAAAGAGTTGTGCATCAGAGAGAAAGCTCTTGGAGATGAAACAGAATGAGGATAATAAGCAGATCTGGTTATTAGATCTGTAGTATGGGCAGCTACACAGTAAAAGAACTATTAAGCTTGTTTGAAATAGGAGCAATTATAGAACAAACATTTAGAGCCAGCTTACCCTTATGCATTGCACTTTCATTGCTGGTCTCAGCATCTTGAGATAAAGCTACATTGCAGAGAGATATGTCCTTAAATTCCTCATCTAGGATGATAGTAACCTTGCCCTCATTTTTCAAATGCTTCTTATTCATATCAGCAGTGTTCATTGTTGATGGATAGACGTTCTTCTGTTCCTTGAATAAATTTTCAAGGGTTTGTGGAATAAGTGGAGGCACTTGTCACATCCCCTAGGAACCCCTTTCTTTTTTTCGCAAGATGTAGTGTTCCTACCGAAAAATGTTTTGACCCGACTTGCAATTTTCACAATTTTTGCATATAGGCATTTTGTCAAACAGTTTGCATTCAACTGTATGTGAGTGCATATTTCAATATTGCTTTGACAGGGTATCATAAATAGTTACCATAAAATTGTTTTTTCTCAAATCCAAATGCAATGACAATTTTCACTAAAGTTTTGAATAATTTATGCACCAAATAACATATGATAAGTGTGTAAATGCTGAGGTAAACTAATATATTCATGAATACAATATAGATATGATGACACAAATCAGAATATAAATATTTATAAAATTTATTTTTGACCTCAGATGAGATATTGATAAGAGTCAAATCAGCAACCACTAAATACCCCCACACCTTATTGAGTTGTACGACCTATAAGGTAGTACAGCCCCTTGGAAAATAGTTGTGCTGCTTTTTGTGAGGCTGTGGCTGACTTAGTGGAGCCTTCGAAGGCTGCACTAGGTTGTGGAAAGGCCTTTAAAGCCTTCTAATATTTGAATCGACCTCCTTTGCTGACTTGGTAAGTGTACAGCCCCTTTTCATGGGCTCTAAAATGGTACAGTTGGGTTTAAACCCCAACTAGCATAAAATCTGATTTTTATGATATTCTTTTCCATAGCACACACAGCACTGCAACATTCTGACTTATCTTCCACTTCACACACAACACTAATAAATTTATTATTTGCGTACAAACTTCTATAAATTTGTTACCTGTAGATCCTGTGGATTCACAAAATATGGCAATTTGGCAAAAATTTTCCACTTCTCCATTTTAGCATCACTGTGAATCTTGATTAAATCCACCTGATATTGACTAGGACGAAAAATCCCTTCTCCAAAGCCAATAATTCTGTTGATGTGTTTTTCGTGACCGCACCAACGCAGAATAAAGTTGCCAACGGCTTCCCTATTCTCTCTTGATCAAAGTATTCCGCATGCTAAGATTGCAAGAAAGTTCATGCGTTCAACTCCAAGGTTCCTTTAATGCGAATAGGCTCAGTTTGGCTCGATGTGATTTGCTGGTATTTCAAGGGGACTTACAGAATTGTTCGGCAGTGGAGAAAGGGATTCAAATGCTCGAAAGATTTATCTATGAAGTGCGGGTTTCCTATTCTAACCAGAAAGTACTGAATTGAAAAGGGTGTAGGGCCTAAGAAGTTTATGTTCTATTCTAAATGCAGGATATGTGGAGCTTCACTTCAATAGACTTCAACCGGATTTCACCTAGCCTCCGTCGGACAGCCTCGGCAAAATCGGTGCAATCTTCAAGGATAGCAGGTATCGCTATAGTTTAACATACGCATACCATCTTAACAACGATATAAGTATGTAAACCACAACCGGTTAAACACAAGATAATGTCCGGGCTGACCACTTAAGGCGACTTATCATCAACAAGCCGCTAGTGGTATGGAATAAAGCGAAGCTTATCTCAATAAAACACCACACACCGGCAAGTTACTTGTATTGAAATTAAGCTACTTGGATACTAAAAGGAAGAAGAACCTTGCTAGCATTTCATGACAAGATGAATTCCATCATCAATGAAAAGATCTATTATCATAAAATGTGTTACACAACAATTTCCTCAAAAGTTTTCAAAGGGAAAACTTTCTTTCTTCTCCAAACTACACTATCAATCTACTTCTAAGCTACTCTAAGCTGTCCCTCTACTCTAATTCTACCCTGATCCTCTCTACTGTCTACTTTCTAATCAATTCCAAATGAGGGGGACTCCCCCTTTATATAGCTAGCCAAGTCCCAAAAGACGGCTAGGGTTACAATCAATAGAGTGGCCAGAATCGTGCCACCTCAGCCCTAAATAATATTGCCCTAAAACCGCCACAAAGGAGAGGGGTACAAATGCCCATAATGTCCACCATCATCCCTTCTAGAAGATTCCATTTGTAGGCGCGTTCACATCGTTTCTCGATCTTCTTTCTGGCGTTGTTCTTTGATTTCTTCCACTTGAGGGTTTTCATCTTCGTCACTTCGAGTTATACTAAGTCTTAACACTTAGCCATTTTCTTGCAAATTTTCCTCCTTCGAGATTGAAACTTGTAACTTTATCGTGCTTCCACTTCAAGTCATCGTGCTCTGGCCTCAACATTTCTCCTGCAAAACAAGCAAGGAGAGGGGTATTAGAATACTTCATGATATAAATTCATCCTACTTACCTGATTTTCATGTTCTGATCTTCAACAGCCAACTTCGCGTTCAAATTCTTCATGCCTTAGCCAAATTTTCAATCCACCTTCTTCAAGGGCATATCATCTTTGAGAAATTCATTCACCTGCTGGAGCTCTGACAACATCTCCGGCTCAAGAAAACTATCCTCACGAAGGATTGAAGCAAATTCACCTAGGCAGTTTCTTTCAAATTCATCGTCTGGAGGATTTCACCTTGAAAATACATTTCCTTCACACTTGCCTTAGAAAATTTTCAAATTTCCCTTAGGAAATTCATCAACCTGGTGCCCATTTAAAATCTTCATCCCAAAATTCTCGACAAGCTGTGGAAGACCTTAAAATCAACTCCTTATCGATAATCTTCAATACCCAGAAGAAAATTTTCTCCAGAACGCATCGAACCCATGGGTGCACAACGAACGGGTTCATTTTATTTCTCTGAATTTTGAACCTTAGGAAATTATTCTTTCAACAATTTTGTTCTCGTTCTTCGATCACCTCTGAGAATCTTGCCCTGACTTGGAAAATTTTTATCAATCTTGTGGAGCTGACGTTCACTGACTTCATCTCTGGCAACTCATCTGTGCTTCAAGGAAAAATCCATCACCTCAGAGTTCTAGGCGTTTTTCTAAGGGAGAAAATATCTTGTGCCTTAGAAAATTTTTTGAATCACTCTGGAAATTTTGCCTTAGAAAATTTTGTTTGCCTGCCAGCGAGAGAAGTATCATCTTCACTTAGAAAAAAAAATTTCATTCACAGAGGCGCCTTGTACATTTTATCTTTACTTGCCACTTGCATTTCACTCCACACTTAGGAAAATATTCCCACGCCTTAGAGAAATTTTAAAATCATCCTAGGCGCCTAGCATACTTAGAAGAATTTTAAAATTACGCCTTAATTTATTTCCATCATCTTAAAATATTTTCCAACACACATCACTTCTCCACGCCTTAGCAAATTTTCTAACACCTTATGACTCCCACCACCTTGGCGCATGTAGCACACTTGAGAGGAATATTCAAATCCACGCCTAGCACTCATCACCCTTTCACCACGCCTTGAAGAGAATTTTCACCCACCTTTACCTTATTTACTACCTTTATTTACCTTTCACATTTCAACTTTGGGCGCATTTGAGGCATAGAGGAGGATGGGCGCATTTTGCATGTGCTGGAGGATGAAACTTCTTCCAACGCCTTTGACTCTTTGACCAGCTTCTACACTCGGGCGGATTTGCATTATGAAGTGGATTTTAAAACTTGCCTTTCAACTCATTTGGAATATTCCCTCCTTGCATGCATACGTTTTGTCTCTTTGCATGCCATTGGTTTTGTCCTCACATGCATGCATTTGGGCGCATTTGAGCATGCAAGGAGGATGGAAATCTTTGACCCTCTTTGACTTCTTCTAAACTTGGCGCATTTCCACCTAGGAGGAAGATGGGCGCATTTAGAGGGGTGAGGAGGATATCCGACACTTAGAAATTTTTTTTTAACTTCTATCAATTTCCCTTGGGCGCATTTTGGCATGGGAGGAGGATAAAACTCGTTGACTTCTTTGACCTTTCTCTCCTTTGGGCGCATTTTGTACCCCATGAAGGATGAAAAATTGTTGACCTTTTGACTTTGCTTGCTAACTCCTCCTTGTTGAACTTGGGCGCATTTTACTAGTGGAGGAGGATAACTTTCTAACGCCTTTCCTTGTGACTTTTCAGCTTCTCATTTTTGTCCTCACATGGCATGAATTGGGCGCATTTTGCACCTCCTGCAGGATGAAAACATTGACTTCCTTTGACCATTTCTATCTTAGGCGCATTTCTTGCCTTGAGGAGGATAAAACTTCATGCCTTAGTTAATTTTTTTGAATGCTCAGTCTTGAGAAGAGGGCGCATTTTGGCCTTGCTGGTGGATGAGATTCATTGACCACTTTGACTTTTTCTCTCCTTGGGCGCATTTTGCCAGTGGAGGTGGATATTCGTTTGCCTTAGAAACTTTTTCAACCTTCCTGAGCTCTCTTCAAATTGGGCGCATTTTGCCCCTGCTGCAGGATGAATTTCAACGCTTAGAAAATTTTCAAACATCATGTCTGTTGAAGAAGGCGCATTTTACTATGTGTGAAGGATGAGCATCTTGACTTAGCTATTTTTCTCGCCCTCGCCAGCTTCTCATGCCCTGCTATTTATAGTAAGCCCTCGGAATTTTGCGCCTCTGAAGCTCGGATCAACCTGAAATTTTGAACGTAGCATCCTCACAACTTTATCAACTTGTCGACACTGCCACTTTTAGTCACCCTGCTATTTATAGCCTGTTTCTGAAGGTGGCTTACTATAAATAGTAAGCTCTTGTTTCTGATAGCTCCCAAGCTCCGATCGAGTTGAAATTCGAATGAGGCGATCCTCACTCACGGACTCCGGCGTATTCCGGAGCATCATGCATGCAAACCGATTTTACTATTTTTAGCATGTTTCCAATTTGACTTACTGCAATAGTAAGGCTCGCTTGACCTCAAATTTCAATTTCAGCCAGAGAAGCTTAAGAATCAGCCGATCGAGGTGGTTTACACCGGATTTCAAGATTTTGACTTTGATGTCTATTTTAGGTTCGGCCGAAACCCTAATTTGTACGGTATGACAAAAGATTCCGCTTGCTCTCAAGCTTCGTGGAACGCGATCACTGCGGAATATATGAACTGAGTATACGCCGACACACCTCGCTAAAAATAGCAAGTTCCCATCGAAAGGAGTATCTTCATTTGCATACCATTGCTAAGCTCAAAACCCATCAGAATCAACTGACATGCAAAAGAAACCCCGATATGCAAAACCTCTAAAAATAGCCTCTAAGGTCAATTCGAAAGTGATCAGCTCGGCTCTTGCATGTTATATCATCACAAGGTCTCAAACCTTAAGGAATATCCGCATGCAAAGAAAACTCTCAGATCTCAACTCCCCGGAATTTGTACGGGTTTGACCGCTAAAAATAGTAAGTTATCCGCTTTGCTCAAATTTGGCATGCAAGCAAAATTTAATATACCTCAATGCCGTGGTGATGATCGGACCCCAAAATAGTCAATTTAATCGCTCAGACAGCGCATCTTTACTTCAAAAATAGTAAGTACTGAATTTGATGAAATTTGGCTGGAAGCCTGCTGGATGCCTGCTGACAACAATGTTAAGTTCAATTTTCAATTTTCTCACTTTACCTGACCTTGAATTGACCAGGAACGATGAAACCCTAATTTTAGACTTGGCTAATATTTCGCTTAAGCTCAATGACTTTATACAACCCCTCAAAAGGCGCATACCTAAAAAGAGATGAGCGAGAGAGGGAGAAAACCTACAAAAGATCAACGGAGCAAAATTTAGGGGGTCCCCATCTTGAATGGGGCGATGTGTGAAAAACGTCACAACATTAGCCCCAACCCGAATAAATGTTCCTGAACATTTCAAAGACAAAACCCATTCCATACTCAGAACCTTTGGATAATTCCTTCCAACCCATCAATTGACTAGGGGATACACTCAAAAGGGAAGAGGAATCCTAAATTGGATCAAGGCACCTCATCTTTTGATTACAAGTGTGTGTGCATATGCGTTTGTTCCAGCTTAAAAGACCACTGAAGTTCCCAGAATCTGTCCCAGCAAGTTAAATAAATATCTGAACTTCAAAAGCATCCTGGACATTGCCTCGCTGCCAGTCAGGCGTCCATAGCCCCGACGAGGTTATCGCTACAATTCTCACGAACATTGCTCGACTGCCTGCCAGGCGTCCATAGCCCCGATGGAGTTACTCGCATGTTCCCAAAACCAATATTTCATAATATTTTTCTTTCACTTTTCATTGTTTATTTTCTTTTCAGATATTTCTTTTAAGCACGTTTTCTCTTCTCTTCTCTTTTGATTTCTCCGTCAATTCCTTGATTGGCTGGCAGGCAATGAAGCCTCCAATGGGTTTGAGAATTGCAGTGGCGCTGAAGCAAGATGTAAGATTTTCACTCGCCAAGACTTTTCCCAAGAAACCTCAATGACTTAGAGCAATTAACCATGTGTGTAAAATATAGCAATCATGAGACTTGGTGTCAAGACACAATGGATGATTCCCTTCCGAGTCAAGTACAGAACCTAACCAAATGATAAGACTTGAAAGAACAACCTCGGATTCTAAAGCACTTCCTGAATAATTATCTAAGAAATGGACCAATATTGTTTTGAACACAACACCCCCTTCACAAATGGGATCCCCTTTTATTGAAAGCAACAACTAAACTATGAAAGCAAGACAACTAATCTAAACAAAAACAAAAACTTTAAGCGAACAACAATCAAAAGACCTAAATACATACAACTCCTAGCATGATTTCTTAGGATGTTCAGCAGTGACAGAACGACGGTGATAGTGCGGAGCCTAGCAAATTTGTCCTTAAACTCAGAAAAGTAATCTTTCACAATACGAATCTCAAACTCAAGCAAAACTTCAGGAAAGATTAGCAGTTGAGGCAATTCATCCGGACCATGATCAATCCATAAACAAGTTTTCTTTCCAAAATCTCCATAATCAAAATGGTATTCTTTGTAATCAACAGTGGGAAAAGATACAACCTGGTGGTCTTCATTTGATGGCATGAATTCTTGCCTGTCATCCATTGCTTCATCAGGAGGCCGAAGTTGATGGTGAACCATACCTCTCGCATCCAAAACGTGGAGATGGTCCAAACTGGGAGGAGCGGGGCGGGAAATCAACTCGAAAGAGCACTTGGAAACTTGGATTACTTCATGCGCTGACTCCTTTTGAATTTCTAACAATGGCTTAAGCCCCAACCCGAATTGCTTTTCATTTTCCATATCTTTATCAAGCAGTATTTCATTTGTTTCAATTTCATCAAGCAATTCCTCCATGATTGTGAATAATGGACCAAGTGTTGATGCAAAGCGCATTTCATATTTTGCCTCCATCTTGGTAGCCCATCGGTCTTCAAACACATTATCTTGCCTTAAGCTGCTCACCATTTCTTCCATGCATGATTGAACTTTTTCATCAAGGAGCATCCTTTCTTGAAGCGTATTAGAATCGCTTCCTTCTTCACATTCCCCTCCTTGAGAGAATGGACATTGAAAATTTCTCACACCATCTATACTTTGAGCTAAGTCCACTCCTGGCACTTGATGGTCTTCAATAGCTTGTAATCTTGTACATTCACTCTCTTCCATGTGCTGACAGTCGCCTTGGGTATTTTCTCTTCCTTGGATATATTCCATTGCTTCTTTGATCTTCGCTCCAATATCCTCTTGTTCTAACATGATGTAGGAACAATCTACATCTGCTTGCTCCCTAAGCTCGATCACATCTTCTTGTTGTGACTCATTCTCCTTGTTGTTGGATGATGTTGAGGTACACTCTTCATTTGGTGCTAAAAATGTTTGTGTGGCATATTCAATCCATCTTTTGTCTTTGAATAATCCATATGGTAGCGCTGGTAATCCAAGGCGATCTCTGGCGAAGTTGATGGCTAGTTCACATGTTGTGCAAGTGAACTCTGGACGAGGTGCGTTGTGAATTCGACACCAACGAGGGAGCAAAACACCTCTCAAGGGATCGTTGCCAAGTTCCAACTGACCTTGGATCCTAAGTATGAATCTTGCGAAAGCCTCATTCACCACTTCTGGACGGCTATAATCATCAGGTTCTACATCCAATACTCCTGGCTTGGGAACATCCCAAAAGAAAATTTTTTCTTGGAGGACAAGCTCTATCCTTGAGAGGAATGTCAAGCAACTAATTTCTTCGTGTTGCGAGGTCTCATGAATTCGACATCTTCCTGGCAAAGCAAACTTAGACAAATTCTCAGGCCACAGCTGTGCATTCAATCTTTCATGAATCTGAGCAATATCCACAAGACTATCTTGAGAGCAAGAAATATGCCCATCCATCGAGAAATCTCTTTTTTGATTTTCCATTTTTTGATTTTTTTGAATTTTTCAACTTTTCACTTTTTTTTGAATTTTTTGACATAAGAGAGATCTAACATATCTCTGATTTGGAATTTCAAAGCTCATACTGGTTCCTTTCCACTGAACAATTCAGTTCTTTTCTAGCCAATTTGATGTGTTTTTCGCGGACCCATCAACGAATAAAAGCTGCCAACGCTTCCCTATTCTCTTGATCAAAGTATTCCTGCGACATAAGATTGCAAGAAAGTTCATGCTCAACTCCAAGGTTCCTTTACCTAATAGGCCTCGCCTTTGGCTCGATGTGATTTGGTCGGTATTTCAAGGACTTACGCACTGTTCGGCAGTGGAGAAAGGGATTCAAATGTTCGAAAGATTTATCTATGAAGTGCGGGTTTCCTATTCTCTCCAGCAAGTACTAAATTGAAAAGGGTGTAGGGCCTAAGAAGTTTATGTTCTATTCTAAATGTAGGATATGTGGAGCTTCACTTCAATAGACTTCAACCGGATTTCACCTAGCCTCCGTCAGACAGCCTCAGCAAAATCGGTGCAATCTTCAAGGGATAGCTTAAAGGTATTCGCTATAGTTTAAACATACCGCATACACCATCAACAACGTGCGATATAAGTATGTAAACCACAACCGGGTTAAACACAAGATAATGTCCATTGACCACGCATGGACTATCATCAACAAGCCGCTAGTGGTATGGAATAAAGCGAAGCTATCTCAATAAAACACCACACACCTAAGTAAGTTACTTAACAGCCTGCTACTTGGATACGAAAGGAAGAAGAAACCTTGCTAGCATTTCATGACAAGACGAATTCCATCATCAACGAAAAGATCTATTATCATAAAATGTGTTACACAACAATTTCCTCAAAAGTTTTCAAAGGGAAAACTTTCTTTCTTCTCCAAACTACACTATCAATCTACTTCTAAGCTACTCTAAGTTGTCCCTCTACTCTAATTCTACCCCGATCCTCTCTACTGTCTACTTTCTAATGAATTACAAATGAGGGGGACTCCCCCTTTATATAGCTAGCCAAGTCCCAAAAGACGGCTAGGGTTACAATCAATAGAGTGGCCAGAATCGTGCCACCTCAGCCCTAAATAATATTGCCCTAAAACCGCCACAGAGGAGAGGGGTAATAAATGCGCCATAATGTCCACCATCATCCTTCTAGAAGATTCCATTTGTAGATGCGTTCACACTGTTCTCGATCTTCTTTCTTGGCGTTGTTCTTTGATTTCTTCCACTTGAGGGTTTTCATCTTCGTCACTTCGAGTTATACTAAGTCTTAACACTTAGCCATTTTCTTGCAAATTTTCCTCCTTCGAGATTGAAACTTGTAACTTTATCGTGCTTCCACTTCAAGTCATCGTGCTCTGGCCTCAACATTTCTCCTGCAAAACAAGCAAGGAGAGGGGTATTAGAATACTTCATGATATAAATTCATCCTACTTACCTGATTTTCATGTTCTGATCTTCAACAGCCAACTTCGCGTTCAAATTCTTCATGCCTTAGCCAAATTTTCAATCCACCTTCTTCAAGGGCATATCATCTTTGAGAAATTCATTCACCTGCTGGAGCTCTGACAACATCTCCGGCTCAAGAAAACTATCCTCACGAAGGATTGAAGCAAATTCACCTAGGCAGTTTCTTTCAAATTCATCGTCTGGAGGATTTCACCTTGAAAATACATTTCCTTCACACTTGCCTTAGAAAATTTTCAAATTTCCCTTAGGAAATTCATCAACCTGGTGCCCATTTAAAATCTTCATCCCAAAATTCTCGACAAGCTGTGGAAGACCTTAAAATCAACTCCTTATCGATAATCTTCAATACCCAGAAGAAAATTTTCTCCAGAACGCATCGAACCCATGGGTGCACAACGAACGGGTTCATTTTATTTCTCTGAATTTTGAACCTTAGGAAATTATTCTTTCAACAATTTTGTTCTCGTTCTTCGATCCCCTCTGAGAATCTTGCTCTGACTTGGAAAATTTTTATCAATCTTGTGGAGCTGACGTTCACTGACTTCATCTCTGGCAACTCATCTGTGCTTCAAGGAAAAATCCATCACCTCAGAGTTCTAGGCGTTTTTCTAAGGGAGAAAATATCTTGTGCCTTAGAAAATTTTTTGAATCACTCTGGAAATTTTGCCTTAGAAAATTTTGTTTGCCTGCCAGCGAGAGAAGTATCATCTTCACTTAAAAAAAAATTTCATTCACAGAGGCGCCTTGTACATTTTATCTTTACTTGCCACTTGCATTTCACTCCACACTTAGGAAAATATTCCCACGCCTTAGAGAAATTTTAAAATCATCCTAGGCGCCTAGCATACTTAGAAGAATTTTAAAATTACGCCTTAACAATTTATTTCCATCATCTTAAAATATTTTCCAACACACATCACTTCTCCACGCCTTAGCAAATTTTCTAACACCTTATGACTCCCACCACCTTGGCGCATGTAGCACACTTGAGAGGAATATTCAAATCCACGCCTAGCATTCATCACCCTTTCACCACGCCTTGAAGAGAATTTTCACCCACCTTTACCTTATTTACTACCTTTATTTACCTTTCACATTTCAACTTTGGGCGCATTTGAGGCATAGAGGAGGATGGGCGCATTTTATATGTGCTGGAGGATGAAACTTCTTCCAACGCCTTTGACTCTTTGACCAGCTTCTACACTTGGGCGGATTTGCATTATGAAGTGGATTTTAAAACTTGCCTTTCAACTCATTTGGAATATTCCCTCCTTGCATGCATACGTTTTGTCTCTTTGCATGCCATTGGTTTTGTCTTCACATGCATGCACTTGGGCGCATTTGAGCATGCAAGGAGGATGGAAATCTTTGACCCTCTTTGACTTCTTCTAAACTTGGCGCATTTCCACCTAGGAGGAAGATGGGCGCATTTAGAGGGGTGAGGAGGATATCCGACACTTAGAAATTTTTTTAACTTCTATCAATTTCCCTTGGGCGCATTTTGGCATGGGAGGAGGATAAAACTCGTTGACTTCTTTGACCTTTCTCTCCTTTGGGCGCATTTTGTACCCCATGAAGGATGAAAAATTGTTGACCTTTTGACTTTGCTTGCTCACTCCTCCTTGTTGAACTTGGGCGCATTTTACTAGTGGAGGAGGATAACTTTCTAACGCCTTTCCTTGTGACTTTTCAGCTTCTCATTTTTGTCCTCACATGGCATGAATTGGGCGCATTTTGCACCTCCTGCAGGATGAAAACATTGACTTCCTTTGACCATTTCTATCTTAGGCGCATTTCTTGCCTTGAGGAGGATAAAACTTCATGCCTTAGTTAATTTTTTTGAATGCTCAGTCTTGAGAAGAGGGCGCATTTTGGCCTTGCTGGTGGATGAGATTCATTGACCACTTTGACTTTTTCTCTCCTTGGGCGCATTTTGCCAGTGGAGGTGGATATTCATTTGCCTTAGAAACTTTTTCAACCTTCCTGAGCTCTCTTCAAGTTGGGCGCATTTTGCCCCTGCTGCAGGATGAATTCCAACACTTAGAAAATTTTCAAACATTATGTTTGTTGAAGAAGGCGCATTTTACTATGTGTGAAGGATGAGCATCTTGACTTAGCTATTTTTCTCGCCCTCGCCAGCTTCTCATGCCCTGCTATTTATAGTAAGCCCTCGGAATTTTGCATTTCTGAAGCTCGGA